>SJYW01048072.1:0-10600 GCA_006410735.1 Raphicerus campestris | reverse complement strand
CCCTGGGATTTCTTTGGAAGGAATGATGCTAAAGCTGAAACTCCAGTACTTTGCCCACCTCATGTGAAGAGCTGACTCATTGGAAAAGACTTTGATGCTGGGAGGGATTGGGGGCAGGAGGAGAAGGGGACAACAGAAGATGAGATGGCTGGATGACATCACTGACTCGATGGATGTGAGTCTGAGTAAACTCTGGGAGTTGGTGATGGACAGGGAGGCCTGGCGTGCTGCGATTCATGGGGTCGCAAAGAGTCAGACACAACTGAGCGACTAAATTGAACTGAACTGAAAGTGATCAGAGACTTCTCATTGCCCGTAAAGTAAAAGTTCAGGTTCTTCTTTCTGCATTTAAAGCACTCTACTGCATGACCTCATCCTATTACCCACTGAACCTTCTTATGTAATCTATATTTCCAATCAAAATTTTCCATGTCAGTGTTGTTATTCATTGTATTAGAAATGATTCTCTGGAGAAACAGAACCAATAAGAAAAGATTTATTATAAAAATTGGCTCACATAATTAGAAGCTGAGAAGTCCCACAATCTGCCATCTGCAAGTAGGCAACCAGGAGAGCTGCTGGTTAATTCAGTCTGTCTAGAGTCCAAGAAGCAGATGCATTGGTGTTTGAGGGCAGAGGAGGATGAAGATATCAGCAAATTTTCCCTTTCTCCACCTTTTTGTTCTATTTAGGATCTCAGTGGATTTGATGGTGCCTGCCTACTTTGTTGACCGTGACCTTCTTTACTCACTCTACAGATTCAAATGATAACCTCTTCTAGAAACACCAAGACAGATCCACTCAAGAATAATGTTTTACCAAGTATCTGGTCTTTACACTCATGCTGGATTCTCCACCTGGAATACACCTCATTGTTTCTTTTTATGTCAAACCCTTATACTTCAAAGCCAAACCAAAGTGCTTTCTATTGTAAACATCTAGTGTTCTGCTTCTTTTTATGATCCTTTAAAGAACAACTTTTTCTCTACATTTCTTCTACTGTAGCTGCAGATGTCACTCTTTGGCAAAAAAAAAAAAAAAAAGGTATAAGAGTACCTGATTCACGTCTAAGAGAGCATGGCAACCCCACTACACATACTTTAGGGAGTAGTTTAGGGGTAGGTCATAACCTCACATATGCAGATGACACCACCCTTATGGCAGAAAGTGAAGAGAAACTAAAAAACCTCTTGTTGAAAGTAAAAAAGGAGAGTGAAAAAGTTGGCTTAAAAAGTTGGCTTAAAACTCAACATTCAGAAAACAAAGATCATGGCATCCGGTCCCATAACTCCATGGCAAATAGATGTGGAAACAGTGTCAGACTTTATTTCAGGGGGCTCCAAAATCACTGCAGATGGTGATTGCAGCCATGAAATTAAAAGACACTTACTCCTTGGAAGAAAAGTTATGACCAACCTAGATAGCATATTCAATAGTAATATCTCAGCAGAGATATTACTTTGCCAACAAAGGTCCGTCTAGTCAAGGCTATGGTTTTTCCAGTGGTCATGTATGGATGTGAGAGTTGGACTGTGAAGAAGGCTGAGTGCCAAAGAATTGATGCTTTTGAACTGTGGTGTTGGAGAAGACTCTTGAGAGTCCCTTGGACTGCAAGGAGATCCAGCCAGTCCATTCTGAAGGAGATCAACCCTGGGATTTCTTTGGAAGGAATGATGCTAAAGCTGAAACTCCAGTACTTTGGCCACCTCATGCGAAGAGTTGACTCATTGGAAAAGACTTGATGCTGGGAGGAATTGGGGACAGGAGAAGAAGGGGACGCAGAGGATGAGATGGCTGGATGACATCACTGACTCTATGGGTGCGAGTCTGAGTGAACTCTGGGAGTTGGTGTTGGACAGGGAGGCCTGGCGTGCTGCGATTCATGGGGTCGCAAAGAGTTGGACATGACTGAGCGACTGAACTGAACTGAACTGAACTGATGTGACCCAATATAGGTTCATGAGAATAACACTCAAGATTAGTGCAGGTATGTTCAGAAAGAACATTTCCTTTTACCTTGGAGTTGTGAAGGTAGTTGTTAAACAAGATGATTGTGAGTCAAGAGCTACAAGATACCATCTTACCTATAAGAACACCCAACTCAGAGGAAAGCAGAGCTAAGAGACAGAGAGAAATAAATTCCCAATAGCACTGTTGACCACTTGTACAGACATCTCTTGACTTTCGTTTAGGGAAGCAAGTCCATGTATTATCATTACTACTATTACTTCTATTATTATTACTGTTTAGTTACAATCAAGAATCTCCTGCAGACCAATACTACAGTTAATTTATATTGTTTCTCCTATGAATGAGAAACAAATATAGGATGAGTTACAGAAATGAGAATGAGAAACAAATAGTAGGATGAGCTTTTGCCTTCTGCAGGTGCTCAGTAAACGTTAGGTTAATTAATCTATAATTCATGGAAAGAAATTTAATGGACTCCAAATGGCATACAACCTCACTAACATGTAATCTAGTTCATTAAAGTAGAGGAAATATGTCTGAGTCAAATGATTCATTTGTAAAGACTTTTCAGCTATTCAGTTTCTCTAGAGCCCCTAAAGGAAACTGTACTTTGCATAATCACCTACATAGATAGGAAAACTATAATTTTCCAAGTGTTTTTAATCCTCACTTCAGAAATGAGAAGAAGGCCTGGAGAGATAAACTGATTTCCTACAGTCTCACAGGAAATGGGCAGATCACTGCTGTGGAATCCTTTGATTCCAAAGGACTAGCGGTCTTTTGTCTTGCTCTGTCTCCAGAGCCGGGCAGGTATAGGAGTAAGAACTTTTGAAGTCATCCAACCTGGAGGTAAAACCTCATCTTCACCAGCTGTGAAGCACTACCTCAGTCTAGTGCATAGTAAATGGCAAATAAATGACAACTTTTGTTATTACCATTAACACAGATTTTTATGTTTCTCAGTAGGACAGAAATTTTTAACTGACTCCAATCTTGGGGCAGTTTCATCTGACTATTTTCCACTGTTACCTGTGAGATTTCTCTGCCTTAGGGAAAAACAAGCTCCCCAGAAAATGTCTCAATGGGAAAAAAGCATGTTATTGTTCGTGTTATGATGGATTTCCCACCCATTATCCACAGGCTTTCATTATTCACTATAAAATGAGACTTTCCTGAGCTCATTAAGGGGAAAATATTAGCTGGCTATTGTTAAATATTTGCTAAATTTCATTCATTTTAATCTAATTTAGGTTGAAATTCTTATAGGCTACAGTAGGTACTTCCCAATAGACTGAAGGTATTTGGTAACTGTTGTTGGAGAAGGAAATGGCAACCCACTGCAACGATTTTGCCTGGAGAATCCCAGGGACGGGGGAGCCTGGTGGGCTGCCGTCTATGGGGTCGCACAGAGTCGGAAAAGACTGAAGTGACTTAGCAGCAGCAGAAGAAGAAGATGAATAAGAAAATGTGAAAATGAAAATAAGATTTAATCCTGTAAAAGTGAAAAGGCTTCAGGAATTCTTCCCTCAGGTGGAAGGAAAAATTAAAGGACAATTGACTCCTTTATGTGACTGTGATTCTCATCACTGTCCTACCTAAATGTCAAAGGACAGACCTGCAAAGAAAGCACCGACCCAAAAGACATAGCTAATAACAAGGTTTTCTGACCCACAAAGAAGGCTATTTGAGGCTACGGCAGAGAATTTTATTATGAAAACTTTATTTAATTTTTTTAATTTAATCTGGCTAGGTCAAATGTGATTGCTTTGTAAATTTTTTAAAAAGTAAACACATAGTGGCTGTACTAGTTTGCATTCCCACCAACAGTGTAAGAGGGTTCCCTTTTCTCCACATCCTCTCCAGCATTTANGTTTATGTTTGATACAGGATACAGGATGCTTGGGGCTGGTGCACAGGGCTGATCCAGAGAGATGATATGGGATGGGAGGTGGGAGCGGGTTTCAGGATTGGGAGCACATGTACACATGTGGCTGATTCATGTCAAATTATGGCAAAACCAATACAGTATTGTAAAGTAGAATTTAAAAATAAATAAATAAATAAATAAAAAATAACACACCTGATGACTTAGATACTTAGAATCAGTGCACAATTTAAACAGAAGAACTAATGACCCAGAAAACCATGATGGTGTATTCACACACCTAGAGCCAGACATCCTGGAATGCGAAGTCAAGTGGTCCTTAAGAAGCATAATTACGAACAAAGCTAGTAGAGGTGATGAAATTCCATTTGAGCTATTTCAGGTTCTAAAAGATGATGCTGTTAAAATGCTATATTCAATAAACCAGCAAATTTGGAAAATTTAGCAGTGGCCACAAGACTGGAAAAGGCCAGTTTTCACTCCAATCCCAAAGAAGGGCAAGGCCACAGAATGTTCAAACTACTTCACAGTTGTACTTATCTCACACACTAGCAAAGCAGTGCTTAAAACCCTTCAAGCCAGGCTTCAATAGTATATGAACCGAGAAATTTCAAATGTGCAAGTTGGATTTAGAAAAGGCAAAGGAATCAGAGATCAACCTGCCAAAATCTGCTGGCTCATAGAAAAAGCAAGAGAGTTCCAGAAAAACATCTACTTCTGCCTTATTGACTATGCCAAAGCCTTTGACGTAGTGTGGATCACAAGAAACTGTAGAAAATTCTTAAAGAGATGGGAATACCAGACCATCTTACATGCCTCTTGAGTAATATGTATGCAGATCAAGAAGCAACAGTTAGAACTGGACATGGAACAATAGACTAGTTCAAAATTGGGAAAGGAATACATCAAAAATTGATGCTTTTAAACTGTGGTTTTGGAGAAAACTCTTGAGACCTCCTTGGACTGCAAGGAGCTCCAACCAGTCCATCCTAAAGGAAATCAGTCCTGAATATTCATTCGAAGGACTGATGCTGAAGCTGAAACTCCAATACTTTGGTCACCTGATGTGAAGAACTGACTCATTGGAAAAGACCCTGATGCTGGTAATGATTGAAGGCAGGAGGAGAAGGGGATGATAGAGGGTGAGATGGTTGGAGGCATCACTGACTCGATGGACATGAGTTTGAGCAAGCTCTGGGAGTTGGTGATGGACAGGGAAGCCTGGCATGCTGCAGTCCATGGGATCAAAAACAGTTGGAAATGACTGAGCAACTGAACAATAACATTAAAGTTGAAAGCATGCCAATACAGAGAAAGAGAAGACCCTTCTTCCTAGGGGAGAAACATATTAACATTTTGCTGACAAGTGTACCTCTATGGCAAAAGTCTCTCTCAAAACTTTTAAAGAGAAAGTTGTAAAAGAAAGGGATATTAGGGTAAGGGAATTAACATGTAGATGGTAAGCCTCTACTTTGTGCCAAGTATTGCCCATGAAGCTAAACATACGTGACCTCCTATCATTCTCCTGAAAATTCTTGAGACAGATTTCCTCAATCCACACAATAGGCCTTTGAACCTCAGGGTACTGAGTAAAGTGCCTATTATCATGCAACTAATAAAAAATATGTATTGAAACATAAAAAATATCAGCACTGTGATTAAAATACCAAAACAGAGACCTCCAAGGCTCATTCTTTTCCTGTTCCATCAAGTGTTCTCCCTCTTTCTTATTTAACTTTAGTAAGTTGATTATATTGCTGTTGGCCAGAGATTAGTTGTTTACCAAACTGAGCTTCTCTCACACCTAAGTTAGACCACAGTTTACAACTTCTCTTAAAGTTATGTGGCCATGTGATTGAAATCCCGCCAAAGGAATGTGGTGGATGTGATGACCATCATCGCCAGACCTCACCCACTTCCTATGGGAGAGAAAACTTCCTATGCAGTCCTCTAAAATCTCCCTACTTGACTACCGACTCAACGGACATGAGTTTGAGTAAACTCCGGCAGTTGGTGATAGACAGGGAGGCCTGGCATGCTGCCGTCCATGGGGTCACAGAGTCGGACATGACTGAGCAACNCAAAAACAGTTGGAAATGACTGAGCAACTGAACAATAACATTAAAGTTGAAAGCATGCCAATACAGAGAAAGAGAAGACCCTTCTTCCTAGGGGAGAAACATATTAACATTTTGCTGACAAGTGTACCTCTATGGCAAAAGTCTCTCTCAAAACTTTTAAAGAGAAAGTTGTAAAAGAAAGGGATATTAGGGTAAGGGAATTAACATGTAGATGGTAAGCCTCTACTTTGTGCCAAGTATTGCCCATGAAGCTAAACATACGTGACCTCCTATCATTCTCCTGAAAATTCTTGAGACAGATTTCCTCAATCCACACAATAGGCCTTTGAACCTCAGGGTACTGAGTAAAGTGCCTATTATCATGCAACTAATAAAAAATATGTATTGAAACATAAAAAATATCAGCACTGTGATTAAAATACCAAAACAGAGACCTCCAAGGCTCATTCTTTTCCTGTTCCATCAAGTGTTCTCCCTCTTTCTTATTTAACTTTAGTAAGTTGATTATATTGCTGTTGGCCAGAGATTAGTTGTTTACCAAACTGAGCTTCTCTCACACCTAAGTTAGACCACAGTTTACAACTTCTCTTAAAGTTATGTGGCCATGTGATTGAAATCCCGCCAAAGGAATGTGGTGGATGTGATGACCATCATCGCCAGACCTCACCCACTTCCTATGGGAGAGAAAACTTCCTATGCAGTCCTCTAAAATCTCCCTACTTGACTACCGACTCAACGGACATGAGTTTGAGTAAACTCCGGCAGTTGGTGATAGACAGGGAGGCCTGGCATGCTGCCGTCCATGGGGTCACAGAGTCGGACATGACTGAGCAACTGAATTGAACTGAACTGAATTGAAACTCTCCCTATTAGCTCTTCTCTGAACTATATCCACCCTCCCAAGACAGACAGGTCATGGTGGAGAGTTCTGACAAAATGTGGTCCTCTGGAGAAGGGAATTGCAAACCACTTCAGTATTCTTGCCTGGAGAACCCCACAAACAGTATGAAAAGGCAAAAATATAGGACATTGAAAGTGAACTCCTCAGGTCGTAGGTGCCCAATATGCTACTGGAGATCAGTGGAGAAATAATTCCAGAAAGAATGAAGAGATGGAGCCAAAACAAAAACAGCACTCAGCTGTGTAGTTGACTGGTGATGGAAGCAAAGTCCAGTGCTGTGAAGGGCAATACTGCATAGGAACCTGGAATGTTAGGTCCATGCTAAGTCACTTCACTCGTGTCTGACTCTGTGCAACCCCACAGATGGCAGCCCACCAGGCTCTCCCGTCCCTGGGATTCTCCAGGCAAGGACACTGGAGTGGGTTGCCATTGCCTTCTCCAATGCATGAAAGTGAAAATTGAAAGTGAAGTCGCTCAGTCGTGTCCAACTCTTAGTGACCTCATGGACTACAGCTTACCAGGCTCCTCCATCCATGGGATTTTCCAAGCAAGAGTACTGGAGTGGGGTGCCACTGCCTTCTCCAGTTAGGTCCATGAATCAAGGCAAATTAGAAGTGGTCAGACAGGAGATGGCAAGAGTGAACATTGANAAAGTGAAGTCGCTCAGTCGTGTCCAACTCTTAGTGACCTCATGGACTACAGCTTACCAGGCTCCTCCATCCATGGGATTTTCCAAGCAAGAGTACTGGAGTGGGGTGCCACTGCCTTCTCCAGTTAGGTCCATGAATCAAGGCAAATTAGAAGTGGTCAGACAGGAGATGGCAAGAGTGAACATTGACATATTAAGAATCAGTGAGCCAAAATGGATTGGAATGAGTGAATTTAACTCAGATGACCATTATATAATACTACTTTGGGCAAGAATCTCTTTGAAGAAATGAAGTAGCCATTACAGTCTAATTTTTTTCTATTACATGAAAAATAAAATTATATTTTAAGGTTTATTGTATACTAATCTTGTGATACTGTACTACTCTGATCACTTCACTGTGCTTGGCAGGTACCAGGCCCCTTCTTTTAGTCAAAATTCTGAAGATACAAAGTGAATGTTCACTTCAGGATAGGCACACATAGGTCCTGTGTCATCCCAGCTGGACAAGTGCCCTTCAAGTCCAGAGGGCTCAGCTCAAAAGGAAGAAATTGAGCAGAAACTACAGAGCTACTCTGATTTAAAAGGCAGCAGAAGCCTCTTGGCAAGAGAGGATAACTATGGCCATATATCTCTCTTAGTAGCTCAGTCCTTAGCCCTATGGTTGCTGTAGTCTTTCAGGAACAACTGAGGACAGAATAAGCAAGAACAGTGGCTCTTCCTACCACCACTCTGCCTCTAGACTATGGAGTCAGTTACACTCATGCTCTTCTGAGTTACCCAAAACTATGGCCTCAATCCACATAACTTCCAACCTGTATATTTTGGCATCTGTCCCCAGAATACCATTTCTCCAAACCACAAAGAAAACCTCCTAAACCCAAGACTGCTGTTCTGAAAACAGACCAGAAGAGTAAGAACTTCATGAGGACAAGGACCACATCCTAATTATTTCTGATTCTCCAGAACATCCCAGAACACAAAATAGGCATGAAATGAACATTTGCTAAACTGAACACCAAAGGTAGATCTGTTCAGAGGAAAAAGAAGTTTTCATGTCATCTCATGGTGATCGACTCCACAAGAGAGAATTGCTAAAGAAATCCATTAGAAATTTTCAGTAGGCATCTAAGTATTAACCAAGTTTTCCTTCTTAGAAAGAAAACAAAAAGCTGTGTTTGAAACCCCACTATAAAGTCAGATGACTACTAAGTCTCACATAATTAAGACAGAGTTGGCATTTACAGGAGTGAACTGCTACTGAAATTCAACTGCATCTACACGTATACACACGTACACATATCACATTGCCGCTTCATTAAATCAAATAATTTTGCCAGTTTTGGCGGTAGTGCTTAGAACTGTCTAATGTTGAAGATCAGGCTAGTTACCCAAAACAGAAAGAGAAAGAGGGTAGAGACAGTAGGAGAAAGAGAGCCCCTTTAGTACAAAATATATTTAGCATAAAACCTGGTGACTCTTCTGGATAGCAAAGCACTAAGTAATTAGTCTGGCCCCAGACATCTTTTCGATACAGGCTTTCTGCATTCTTCCACTTGTTATTTATGGAAAGATGGGGAGGGGGGACAAACAAACTCTTACCATGGCAACCCTTGCAGAACATGTTACAAATAATACTATCTGTCATGGCTTAGAGAGCACTTCACACCAGGGGGAAAAATGCTTTTGACTTGATTATATGAGTATTTAACATCCGTCAAGGAAAACATAGAAAGCAATTAAAAGAGCGCTCGCTTTGTCCCCTCAAGAGTGGAAATAAAACTCTGAGGCTCCCTTCTTTTTAATAAAATCTTCGTCTCTTCCATGGAAGAATTGACGAATTTGTATAAATGATCTTAAGTGTCTTAATGTGTTGAACAGGTTCTACCATTGTGCTAAGATTAAAGATAATGAGTATGTTTAAGGTTTCTTTCCAGTGTTTTCTCTCTGAAGCAAAAATGTTCCTTCCCCAGCAGATGTTTCCTTTCAGGTGTTTACCCTCAGGTTACCATGGATTTACTTCTGAATCATAAGGTCACTATTGTCACTGGGCCAATTTGCTTTCAGTCTCTCTTTCTCTGCTCACCTTCACTCTCAGCCTGCTGTCCTCTAAGTCTTCTATGGATAAGCAAACACCTTTGTTCTCCCTCTCGCTTTTGCTTTTAATCACCTTATCTGAGCTCTGGTTTCCTCTTTCTGAGGAACCTCCTAGAACTGCCTGAGATATAAATGTGTACTAGTTGCTCAGTTGTGTCCGACTCTTTGCGACCCCACAGACTGCAGCCCACCAGTCTCCTTTGTCCATGGGATTCTCCAGGCAAGAATACTGGAGTGGTTTGCCATTCCCTTCTCCAGAGGATTTTCCCGACCCAGGGATTGAACGCTGGTCTCCTGCATTGCAGGCAGATTCTTTACCACTTGAGCTACAGGGAAGTCCTTAAAGTGAAAGTCGCTCAGTTCTGTCCAACTCTTTGTGACATCATGCACTATACAGTCCCTGGAATTCCCCAGGACAGAATACTGGAATGGGTAGTCTTTCCATTGATTCATTCAGAAAGGAATTTAGAAAGACCATGTTCTAGGAACCGTGCTGGAGCACAATAATGCCTGTTAATTTTTGCAGTTTAGAGTGTAAGTCCTCTAGCAACCATCCTCTAACTTCTAAAGCTGAGTCAGATAACCTCCTCTGTATTTCCCTGGCACCTTGAGTTTGACCTTAAGCCAGCACTAATTGTTTTGCAATTAATTTCTTCTTTTTATAAGAAGATAGACTCAAATTTCAGGAGCAAATGAATCCCCAAAGTTCAGTAGTTGAACAAAACTGTATTTTTCACTTAAATCACTACCCAGTGTAGACTGGGTGGTCCTATAACAATGCTATTATCTAAAAACCCACTAAGGGACTCAGGTAGCTTCTATCCTTAGCTCCTCTACTCAGAATGCTTTGCTTCCAGTTTAATGCACAGGAAAATAAGGCTGGGGAGAGAGAAAGAGTGTGTGACAGAGAGAGAAAGATCAAGACAATGGAGGTGCCAAATGTGTTAACTGTTGTGTAAGAACTAGTGACACTGACTCCATCCAAATTGAGGGTGGGAAATGTGGGGAAACATACG
>SJYW01048071.1:126073-141483 GCA_006410735.1 Raphicerus campestris | reverse complement strand
GCACAAAGAAAAGCAAATCTCTCTCCATAAACAGGCTGTCTTGGTGGTTAAAAAATTAGGGTTAGGGTTAAGGTTAGTCAGTCATGTTAGCTCAGTCATGTCTGACTTTTTGCAACCCCATGGATTGTAACCCACCAGGCTCTTCAGTCTGTGGGAATTCTCTAGGCAAGAATACTGTAGTGAGTTATCATGCCATCCTCTAGGGGATCTTCCCACCACTGGGATCAAACCCAGGTCTCCTGCATGCAGGTGGATTCTCTACTGTTTGAGTCACCAGTGAAGCCCATGAATACTGGAGTGGGTAGCCTATCCCTTCTCCAGGGGATCTTCCCAGCCCAGGAATCAAACTAGAGTCTCCTGCATTGCAGGCAGATTCTTTATCAGCTGAGCTACCAAGGAAGCCCAGATTTAGTGAGTACCCCTGAGTAAATGACTTAATAGTTATATGTATGGGATTTTATGAGAAACATGGATTTTAAAAATTATTTGGAATAAAATTATAGTGGTCACAGTTTAGATCATTTTGGAATAGATTAGAATGAATGAGAAAAACTGTATTATGTTATGCAAATAAAATTTTAAGTGTGTGAGGAAATACCAGTGGACCATTGGCTGTGAATTCAAAAAATGTATCACCAGATGGTCAACACCGAAATCAGACTGATTATATTCTATGCAGCCAAAGATGGAGAAGCTCCATACTGTCAACAAAAACAAGACCAGGAGCTGACTGTGGCTCAGATCATGAACTCCTTATTACCAAATTCAGACTTAAATGGAAAAAGTAGGAAAAACCGCTAGACCATTTAGGTATGACCTAAATCAAATCCCTTATGATTATACAGTGGAAGTGAGAAATAGATTTAAGGGCCTAGATCTGATAGATAGAGTGCCTGATGAACTATGGAATAAGGTTCATGACATTATACAGGAGACAGGAATCAGGACCATCCCTATGGAAAAGAAATGCAAAAAAGCAAAATGGCTTTCTGGGGAGGTCTTACAAATAGCTGTGAAAAGAAGAGAGGTGAAAAGCAAAGGAGAAAAGGAAGGATATAAGCATCTGANTATACAGGAGACAGCAATCAGGACCATCCCTATGGAAAAGAAATGCAAAAAAGCAAAATGGCTTTCTGGGGAGGTCTTACAAATAGCTGTGAAAAGAAGAGAGGTGAAAAGCAAAGGAGAAAAGGAAGGATATAAGCATCTGAAAGCAGAGTTCCAAAAAATAGCAAGAAGAGATAAGAAAGCCTTCTTTAGCGATCAGTGCAAAGAAATAGAGGAAAAGAACAGAATAGGAAAGACTAGAGATCTCTTCAAGAAAATCAGAGATACCAAGGGAACTTTTCATGCAAAGATGGGCTTGACAAAAGACAGAAATGGTATGGACCTAACAGAAGCAGAAGATATTAAGAAGAGGTGGCAAGAATACACGGAAGAACTGTACANACTGTGCAACGAATCACAAAGTGGAACCAGTGGTAAAAACTACAATTTCAAGTTTAAGTAAAACTTAACATTTAAAAAGTTTAAATAAAATTGTTTCAATAATATGAAGGGAAGATTTCCCACACCTCATTAAAGAAGCTTGCGAGTTACTACTCCATTCTAACAATCAGTAAAAAGCTGAACAAACTGGAAAATCAACACCTTATTTAGACCTGTGAGAGAGGTGAGGTCACAAGGTAAACCGTGGTGCCCCAAACTGCAGACACAGAAAGGTCAGTACAGAAAATCACAGCAGCAAGCCCTGTGGGTCCAGGGCTAGGGCAGGGAACCTGAACTAATGATTGATAATCTATGAAATGCTGTAACAGAATGAAGATCATTAAGGAAAAATAAACCAAGGAATTAAAACAAATATAACTTTCATAGATATAAGATACTGATAACACAAAGTAGGAACAAAGTTATGTAAAATATCCAAATGGAAATAGAATGAAAAATACAGTTGCTTAAATAAAGAGTTTATCAGAGAAGATGAATAGTCAAATAATTAATTACTGGGTTATAATTTCAGATTTCATAACTTTTCCAGAACACATCAAAATTAATAAAGAATTTAAAATTGTAAGCACTAAAAAATTGTGTCAATATCTTAATATTAGAGTTCCTGAAAATAAGTATAGAGTATGGATTACTTAAATGAAAATCACCAAGAATTTCTTAAGTAGGGATAGTTGAGAAATTAAAGGATGATTCAATACTAGATAATTTTTAATGTTATATATTATTTTCATGGGTCAAAAGGAAAGCAATATTCCTTCAATAGCATTAGGGAAAGCAATGAAAATATTTTGTTATTTATTTATTATTTGAAATTCTTATACAATTAGAAATAAAAACTTCCTTAACTTAGTGAAAGCCATATACACAAATCACTGCAACTACTACACTTAATGCATAAGCTTAATAAATTCAAAAGCTCTATTAAGACAAGGATGTTCAGTATCATTATTATTATTTAACATGATCAGAAGCCTTGACTAAGATAAAAAAAAGAGATGTAAGAATTAGAAGATAAGAAATAAAACTATTATCATTTGTAGATTATGTAAACATCCATATAGAAAACTTCACAAGATCAATAGCTAGTCAAAACTTACTCAACTAATAACATTTTTATAAAAAACAACTATATTATCTGTTAAGAAGTCAAAATGAATAAGATCTTTATAGATGAAAATTTTAAAAAGTGTCTTGAAAAATGTCATTAAAAAAGTTAAAGTGTATAAATATACCTTGTTCATTGATGGACTAAAAACACTGTCAGCATTCACAATCTAGCAAACCTACAAGGTACTGTAGCTATAATATCCATAATAGTCTAAGAAATCATATAGAAAACATATTTTAAAAGGAAAAATTAATAGAATCAAATTGATCATAAAATGTAATAAAAAAATACTATTACAGAAATGGACATATAAAAGTAGTCAAACTGAATAGAGTCAAACAGAATAGAGAAACCAGAATGAGATTCAGATATTTCAAAATCTGATATTTCTAATTTGGCAGAATTTTCATTCATATAATTCTGAGAAAAATGATAGTTTATATTAAAAAATGTCATTAACACAATTCATTAGCTATTTGGGGTGGGGGAAAAATAGATTACATCATACATAAAAATAAGTACCAGGGTTTCAGTAATGGTGAAGTATTATTTATACCAAGCCTTCTACTGAAAAAGAGAAATGAAAATAGGTAGACAAATCATAATGTTAATCTATTTAAAAGCACTAAAAAATAACCAAAGGAGAAAATTGGGAAATGTACCATTCCAAGAAAAAAAAGGCAACCGAAGGTACTTAATTTTTCCTCTTTCACGCTATACTTTTCATTCCTGCTTCTTACTGAAGGACGTTGACCTGCATGTACATTAATAGCTCTCTTGTACTCTGAGAGAAGTTGACAGTTTTATATGTCTTCCTTTGTTTGTTTCTTGTCTTTTTGGCCACACAGTGCAGCATGTAGGATCTTAGTTCCCCGATCAGGGATCAAATCTGTGCTCCCTGTATTAGGAGTGTGGAGTCTTAACCACTGGACTGCCAGGGAAGTCTTGAGAAGCTGTTAGCTTTAAATGCATATTGTAGAAAGGATATCTTTTAGAAGGAACCATAAATTAACCCCAGAAAAAGTAGAAGAAAAATTATACAAATTAATAGGAAAAATTAAGAAAATAGCAAAATATTTTATTTTTAAACTAAAGAGAGTTAAGGAAACCAAGTTACTTTTCTTTAGAAAAACTTGTATATTTCTTACAAAATTAATATAGGAAAAAGTGAGAAAGCACAAATAGTAATATCAAGATTGTAAAAGTAATTAATATGTGTACACATTATTCTTAGTATCATATTATGTTATAGACATTTAACACTTCATAAGAGAACTTTTCCTGGTAGCTCAATTAGAACAGAACTCTCCTGTAATGCAGGAGACCCTGGTTGGATCCCTGGGTTGGAGAGATCCCCTGGAAGAGGGTATGGGAACCCACTCCAGTATTCTTGTCTGGAGAATCTGCATGATCAGAGGAGCCTGGCAGGCTACAGTAAATGGGTCGCAAAGAGTCAGACATGACTAAGCACAGCACAAGAGAACTTTATAAAAATGTTTTGTCAATAAATTTGCAAATATAGATGATCTAGAAAGACAATTTATCAAAACTAAACTAAGAATTGAAAATGTTAATATTCTTTTATTCAATACAGAAATTCAATATGTAAATAAAAGTCTGTCTGTAGAAAACTACAGATTCTGGTGGATTCGATGGGGTATTCTAACAAGTGTCTGAGAAATAAGAAAGCTAATTTTACACATACTCTTAGAGATGAAAGTAATAGAAACATTTAAGGCATTAAGTATTGTTAATACTTATTAAGAACATTAAAGAAAGTAAAGTCGCTCAGTCATGTCCAACTCTTTGCGACCCCATGGACTGTAGCCTACCAGGCTTCTCTGTCCATGGGATTTTCCAGGCAAGGGTACTGGAGTGGGTTGCCATTTCCTTCTTCAGGGGATCTTCCTGACCCAGGAATTGAACTCGGGTCTCCTGCATTGCAGGCAGATGCTTTACCCTCTGAGCCACCAGGGAAGCCCAAGAACATTAAAGCTACTACCAAAAGCAATATATATATATATGAGAAAGGCAAAAATTTTCACAACAAATTAGCAAATTGAATCTAGCATTATATAAAAATTATAATTTATCTCAACATAGTTGAAAATATCTCAGGAATAAACTAGGTTAACACCTGAAAGTTACTAACTGGTCTTCATTACATTAACAGAATAAAGTAAAATTAACATATGATCCTCTTTGCCAGTTTGGAAAATGCATCTGACATGGTTTGACATTCATGTATGATTAAAAACAAAGCTGCTTTATAAACTAGAAATTGAAAGGCATTTATTTAATAAAGTAATAAAAGTTATAACTTTTAAACTGATAAAGTTATCAATAAAGCAGGAACAAATAAGATGCATGACTTGAAAAGAAAGAAATAAAACTGTTATTATATTAGTCAATTTATTTAAAAATCTCTGTGAAGCTCAAAGATGACTTAGAAGGAATAAAATGTGTTTAGTTTCATTGCTGGAGCAGTGTCAATATTGAAAAATTAATTGTATTTCTATATATCAGAAACAAATAACAATAAAAGTCTAAAGCTATATTTTACCACAGGGGAAAAAAATTACATGGAATTTGGGAGAAAATTAAAATGACAGAAATAAAACATTGTATTATCTGTCTGGATAGTGTCATTTTTCCAAATTGATTTCTATGTTTAATGCAATTTCACTCAAAATTTCAGCATTTTTTTGGTATTGTGTGGAAACTGGGAAACTAACTCTAAAATGTATGTGGTCATGGAAAGTACTCATAATAGCAAGGCAATACTAAGGAGCAAGAAGAAAGAGTATTCATTTGGTAGTATTCATTCTACCAGTTATTTAGTGAAAGTGAAAAGAAAGTGAAAGTTGCTCAGTCGTGTCTGACCTTTTGTGACCCCATGGACTTATAGTCCATGAAATTCTCCAGGCCAGAATACTGGAGTGGGTAGCCTTTCCCTTCTCCTGAGGATCTTCCCAACCCAGGGATCCAACTCATGTCTCCTGCATTGCGGGAGGATTCTTTACCAGCTGAGCCACAAGGGAAGCCCAAGAATACTGGTGTGGGTAGCCTATTCCTTCTCCCAGGGATCTTTCTGACCCAGGACTTGAACTGGGGTCTCCTGCATTGCAGGTGGATTCTTTACCAACTGAGCTATGAAGGAAGCCTAATTATTTAAACTGATAGGTAAAAGGCTACAGTTATTAAAAAAGGGAGGTGTTAGCCTATGATTGACAAACCTTGCAGAGACTCCAAACTGACCCATCCCTAGCAGCTGCCCTGCTGTGTAGGGAGAATAGATGGTCTTTCAGTAAATGAGCAGTTTGGACAACTGTATGTGGAAAAAAACAAAGATTTGGTCTCATCTCTTAAAATATGTATTAATACTATTAATTCCAGATAAATTGGAGATCTAAAGGGGAAATGCAGAAAATAATATTTCTGAGAAATAATATAAGAATCATTAGTGAAACAGAGAAAGAATTCTTAAACATGACACAGAAAAGCACTAATCATAATGAAAAGTATANTGTTATTATATTAGTCAATTTATTTAAAAATCTCTGTGAAGCTCAAAGATGACTTAGAAGGAATAAAATGTGTTTAGTTTCATTGCTGGAGCAGTGTCAATATTGAAAAATTAATTGTATTTCTATATATCAGAAACAAATAACAATAAAAGTCTAAAGCTATATTTTACCACAGGGGAAAAAAATTACATGGAATTTGGGAGAAAATTAAAATGACAGAAATAAAACATTGTATTATCTGTCTGGATAGTGTCATTTTTCCAAATTGATTTCTATGTTTAATGCAATTTCACTCAAAATTTCAGCATTTTTTTGGTATTGTGTGGAAACTGGGAAACTAACTCTAAAATGTATGTGGTCATGGAAAGTACTCATAATAGCAAGGCAATACTAAGGAGCAAGAAGAAAGAGTATTCATTTGGTAGTATTCATTCTACCAGTTATTTAGTGAAAGTGAAAAGAAAGTGAAAGTTGCTCAGTCGTGTCTGACCTTTTGTGACCCCATGGACTTATAGTCCATGAAATTCTCCAGGCCAGAATACTGGAGTGGGTAGCCTTTCCCTTCTCCTGAGGATCTTCCCAACCCAGGGATCCAACTCATGTCTCCTGCATTGCGGGAGGATTCTTTACCAGCTGAGCCACAAGGGAAGCCCAAGAATACTGGTGTGGGTAGCCTATTCCTTCTCCCAGGGATCTTTCTGACCCAGGACTTGAACAGGGGTCTCCTGCATTGCAGGTGGATTCTTTACCAACTGAGCTATGAAGGAAGCCTAATTATTTAAACTGATAGGTAAAAGGCTACAGTTATTAAAAAAGGGAGGTGTTAGCCTATGATTGACAAACCTTGCAGAGACTCCAAACTGACCCATCCCTAGCAGCTGCCCTGCTGTGTAGGGAGAATAGATGGTCTTTCAGTAAATGAGCAGTTTGGACAACTGTATGTGGAAAAAAACAAAGATTTGGTCTCATCTCTTAAAATATGTATTAATACTATTAATTCCAGATAAATTGGAGATCTAAAGGGGAAATGCAGAAAATAATATTTCTGAGAAATAATATAAGAATCATTAGTGAAACAGAGAAAGAATTCTTAAACATGACACAGAAAAGCACTAATCATAATGAAAAGTATATTAGACAATATTAAACCTGAGTTACTTAATTTGCATCGAGTATTTTTAGAATAATAAAAAGGCAACAGAGCAGAAAATAAGATATTTTTGATGTATAATCAATCAAGACTTCATATCTAAATATTTAAAGACTCTTTAAAATTCAATAAAAGCAACCCAATAGAACAATGCACATTTGACTTCAAAATAAAGAAGAAAACCAATAACTGCTAAACTTATGAAAAGTTCTTGCAATCTTAAGAAATCAGAGAAATGTGTATTAAATTCAAAATGAGATATAGCTACCTGTCTTGCAGAATGTCTAAAATTAAAAGACAAATAATACCAAATACAGGCTATCATAGACAATGATGGTAATTTGTAAAAGATGTATTCCGAAAGGTCAGAAAAGCATAAAATATTTCTCAACTTTACTGATTTGAAGACGCACATTGAATGGTCCAACTGTAAATTATAATATCATTTTGGATATTATTATACACACAGATGCAGCAGCCATACTATAGATACTATGTAGCTATGAGAACAAACGTGCTACTGCATCAACTGTATTGATCTGAATGGTTGTTAGGGATATATGGTCCAACTAAAAAAGAACACTGCAGAGTTGCAATTTTGATTTAAAAACTATTTGAGTGCAACAACAAAAATATAAAAAAATCATATACATATAAATGTCCATAAGTACTTATGAGCAAGGGAAAAGGTGGATGAAGACACATCCAGACTGTTAGCATGTTTCCTCAGGCAACAGATGTAGAAATTTCAGAGAAAGAAGAAATTATTAACTTTTTCTTTATATGCCTTATATTCCTTTCCAAAGAAATACAAATATATAGTACTTTTATATTTTTAAAACAATGTAATAAAAGATAAAAATAAAAACTAGAATTATAAAAGTTAGTATGACTAAAATTATTTAAGCCCAACAAAACAGCTTCCATGTTCATGCTCTGGCAAAACATCATATGAGCAAGAACTTTACTGAAGACTAAAATTTCCCTTAGAATTAAACTCTCAAGGAGCAGACTTTTTCTAGATTCTATAGCAGATCATAATAAATAGCAAGGATGCCTTGGGATAGGTGTGTTTGTTTAATGTGAATCACTGGTGCCTTCATACATGACTAATGCAGCCAGGTGAAATTGGTAGATTTTGTTATCTCGAAAAAAAAGGCATATTCTGAAGAATTTTTATAGCTGTTGAGTCTTTTTGATGACAGTTTTATTATATTTAGAATACTCAGAATGCTATGTCTGTATCTTTCATATTCTTATTATTACTTTTTAATAAACGTATTTAAACATTATCTTAACCTTTCTCAATTCTTGCTGGCCTGACCACAAAGAAAGCACTTTTTTTCAGAAATATGAAATTAAGCACTTGCTTAAGGAGTTGCATGTTGATGATCATTTTCTTTTGTCACATCAAAACAGTGCTGACCTGAGGAATTACATGAATGCCTTAGTCTTTCATGGGGAATGGCCACCCACTCCAGTATTCTTGCCTGGAGCTCCCCACGGACAGAGATTGACAGTTCACAGGGTGGCAAAGAGACACAGTTGAAGCGACTTAGCTTGCGTGTACACATCTTCCTTCACTGTAGTATGAAGTGAAAAAAGTGGAAGTTTGTGACTAAGTCATATCCAACTCTTGCAACCCCACAGACCACAGCCTGCCAAGCTCCTCTGTCCATGAAATGTCCCAGACAAGAATAACAGAGTGGGTTGCCATTTCCTTTTCCAGAGGATCTTACCAACCCAGGGATCAAACCTGTGTCTCCTGCTTGGCAGGCATATTCTATACACTGAGCAAGCAGGGAAGCCCAGACTGGTAGCATAAGTTCAATTAAATGTGCTATATCACAGCATACAAAATTATTTTTTCCCTTGTGATGACAATTCTTATGGTGTACTCTCAGAAACTTTCAAATATACGATTCCAAATCATAATATTTTAAAGCATGCTGACTTCATATTCCAAAGAACATGAGACAATCAAAGAAAAATGAAATAAAACTGTCAAAACCTTTCACAAAAGGAAAAATGATGTGTAGCGAAGCAACAAGTTAAATGACCACTAAAAATATGCTATTTGTTCAGTACAAGCCTTTTTTAATCCTAAAGGGATTTTGAAATCATATTAATAAAAAATTTATACTGTTCCATGGAAATATACAAATATTGCTGCTGTTTTAACTATATGCCAATAAAAGTTTAAAGGGTTAGGCAGGAATAAACAGATAACATATTACTACATTATTCATGGAGCTGATCTGATTTTTGGTGGCTGTCTGAAAAATTCTTAGTTCTCCAAATCATTTCTGTTATTCTTCTAGCTTCCAACAATAGCAGCCAGCTTATTACACTTCATTTAATAGTGAGATAACTGCATTTTGGAATAATATAAAACTGCTATATTTTAAGATCAATTGCAAAGTCATTTCCAGTCATTTGAAAAGAACAACAGTTTACTTACAAACTGTTTCCTTGATTCACCAAGGACACCAAGCATGTGAAACTCTTGTTTCTTCCCATCTTTGACTTCAAAAAGATGAAGAAAGATAAGAATTAATACAATTTACCATAATAAGAGGGATATTTATCCTGTGAATCAGTTTAGTTTCACTAGATTAAATTTATGATAATGTAACAAGCATAAGACTTCCATATCTTAACCTAGTAATTCTTAATTTTATCACACCTAATAGTCTTCTTTCAGCTCTTCATATAACTATCTCATGTATAATCTTATATCTATTTTCTAAACATATTTTCTGGTAATCTAGACTTCACTAAGGTTCTTGTCTAAATAAATATGTTCTCTATTTATTGCATGCTATGGCTAGTGGAGGTGATGAAATTCCAGCTGAACTATTTCAAATCTTCAAAGATGATGCTGTGAAAGTGATGCATTCATTAAACCAGGAAATTTGAAAAATTCAAGAGTGGCCACAGGACTGGAAAAGGTCAGTTTTAACTTCAATCCCAAAGAAAGGCAATGCCAAAGAATTATCAAACTAATGCACAATTGCACTCATCTCATACACTAGCATTGTAATGCTTAAAGTTCTACAGCGAAGAGGAACTAAAGAGCCTCTTGATGAAAGTGAAAGTGGAGAGTGAAAAAGCTGGCTTAAAGCTCAACACAAAAAACTAAGATCATGGCATCCAGTACTGTCACTTCATAGCAAATTGATGGGGAAACAGTGAGACACTTTATTTTCTTGGGCTCCAAAATCACTACAGACGGTGACTGCAGCCATGAAATTAAAAGACACTTACTCCTTGGGAAAAAGCTATGACAAACCTAGACATGGTATTAAAAAGCAGAAACAGTACTTTGCTGACAAAGTTCTGTATAGTCAAAGCTATATGCTTTTTCCAGTAGTCATGTTTGGTGTGAGAGTTGACCATAAAGAAAGCTGACAGCTAAAGAATTGATGTTTTTGAACTGTGGTGTTGAAGACTCTTGAGAGTCCCTTGGACTGCAAGGAGATCAAACCAGTCCAAACTAAAGGAAATCAGTCCTGAATATTCATTGGAAGGACTGATGCTGAAGCTGAAGCTCCAATACTTTGGCCACCTGATGCGAAGAAATGTCTCCTTGGAAAAGATCCTGATGCTGGGAAAGATTGAAGGCAGGAGGAGAAGGGGATGACAGAGGATGAGATAATTGGATGGTATCACTGACTCAATGGACAAGAGTTTGAGCAAGATCTGGGAGCTGGTGATGGACAGGGAAGCCTAGTGTGCTGCAGTCCATGGGGTCGTAGAGTCAGACACGACTAAGCAACTGAACTGACTAATGGAGAAATTGTCTTTAATGACAAAAGATCATAGACTATACACAAAAGCAGTAATAAACAAATAATAACAATATAATACTTATCCTCCAGAAAGACAAACTCACCTATTCAAGGACTACACATGGACTGTGGTATTACAAAGTAATCATTACTATTCTGTAATTTGGGGACAAGTACATTTAGTAATTGTGTAATTACAGAAGCTGGAGAGGTATCAAATGAAGAGATGGATTAGATGTCACCATAACCAGTAGAATGAACATATCTCAGCAGTGTGTACAGAACCTAAGTCCAAGAAACTTGGAAAGAGATATTCACTAAAGCAAATGGGTAAGCAGCTGATGTAGAAGTTGAATGGAGATGCCAAAAAAATCAGGAAATCAGAAGATGGGAGTAATTGTAAGCAGGTCTAGAGGAAAAAGAGGTTTCTGGTATAAAATGGCATATGGTTTGCAGCTTGTGATCCAGCTGGTTTCAACTGTGCCCAAAACTATCTGTGAAGGCAAAGGAAAATCACCAAAGTCAGAACACTATAAAACAGGACTGACAATTTAGCCATTACCAGTATCTATAAGGAATGTTCATAAACTACAGAGCTAAGAGAATTATATCAAAAATTGCAATAGTTATTCCAACCTTATTTGCCCAATTAAAAGTAGATAACGTATCCTCTCTTTGTTGCTTTCCCTGATTCAGAAATAAATCTTCACCAATCCGGAAACTAGGGAATTCTCTAATATCTAGGCCCCACATTTTGAGATTCCTCTTCTCTCTTACGAAACCAATGACTATTACTAACATGACTGTCTCTCTTTCTATATCTATTTGGAGACTATAAAAAATAGAACACAACTAGTTAAGAATGTGTGTTGTGTATACATTTAGTGAGAAAGTTGTCTACAGAGATTGTATAACATCCTAGAAGGTATAATCTTTACAAAGTGGTAAATGGAAAGATATTCATGAGAAAGAACTCAGAACAATGAATACTGTTAGGTTTTGAAAGCATCGTTTATGTAGAGTGCTGCAAAATTCACCAGTGAAGTACAGGCAATCCTATTTCAGCACAGCAGCACCTCACTGGCACTTATTCAGTCGCTGAGCTGTGTCTGACTCTTTGCAACCCCATAAACTGTAACACACCAGTCTTCCCTGTCCTTCACTATCTCCTGGAGTTACCTCAAACTCACATCCCATGTCACCCCTTGTCCTCTTGCCCTCAATATTTCCCAGCATCAGGGTTTTTTCCAGTGAGTCAGTTCTTCCCATCAGGTGGCCATAGTATTGGAGCTTTAGCTTTAGCATCAGTCNACTCACCTATTCAAGGACTACACATGGACTGTGGTATTACAAAGTAATCATTACTATTCTGTAATTTGGGGACAAGTACATTTAGTAATTGTGTAATTACAGAAGCTGGAGAGGTATCAAATGAAGAGATGGATTAGATGTCACCATAACCAGTAGAATGAACATATCTCAGCAGTGTGTACAGAACCTAAGTCCAAGAAACTTGGAAAGAGATATTCACTAAAGCAAATGGGTAAGCAGCTGATGTAGAAGTTGAATGGAGATGCCAAAAAAATCAGGAAATCAGAAGATGGGAGTAATTGTAAGCAGGTCTAGAGGAAAAAGAGGTTTCTGGTATAAAATGGCATATGGTTTGCAGCTTGTGATCCAGCTGGTTTCAACTGTGCCCAAAACTATCTGTGAAGGCAAAGGAAAATCACCAAAGTCAGAACACTATAAAACAGGACTGACAATTTAGCCATTACCAGTATCTATAAGGAATGTTCATAAACTACAGAGCTAAGAGAATTATATCAAAAATTGCAATAGTTATTCCAACCTTATTTGCCCAATTAAAAGTAGATAACGTATCCTCTCTTTGTTGCTTTCCCTGATTCAGAAATAAATCTTCACCAATCCGGAAACTAGGGAATTCTCTAATATCTAGGCCCCACATTTTGAGATTCCTCTTCTCTCTTACGAAACCAATGACTATTACTAACATGACTGTCTCTCTTTCTATATCTATTTGGAGACTATAAAAAATAGAACACAACTAGTTAAGAATGTGTGTTGTGTATACATTTAGTGAGAAAGTTGTCTACAGAGATTGTATAACATCCTAGAAGGTATAATCTTTACAAAGTGGTAAATGGAAATATATTCATGAGAAAGAACTCAGAACAATGAATACTGTTAGGTTTTGAAAGCATCGTTTATGTAGAGTGCTGCAAAATTCACCAGTGAAGTACAGGCAATCCTATTTCAGCACAGCAGCACCTCACTGGCACTTATTCAGTCGCTGAGCTGTGTCTGACTCTTTGCAACCCCATAAACTGTAACACACCAGTCTTCCCTGTCCTTCACTATCTCCTGGAGTTACCTCAAACTCACATCCCATGTCACCCCTTGTCCTCTTGCCCTCAATATTTCCCAGCATCAGGGTTTTTTCCAGTGAGTCAGTTCTTCCCATCAGGTGGCCATAGTATTGGAGCTTTAGCTTTAGCATCAGTCCTTAAAATGAATATTCAGGATTGATTTCCTTTAGGACTGACTGGTTTGATCTCCTTGCAGTCCAAGGGACTCTCAAGAGTCTTCAACACCACAGTTCGAAAGCATCAATTATTCAGCTTTCAGCCTGTTTTATGGTTCAGGTCTCACTTCCATATATGACTAATGGAAAAACCATAGCTTTGACTAGATGGACTTTTGTTGGCAAAGTAATGTCTCTGCTTTTTAATATGCTGTCTAGATTGGTCATAGCTTTTCTTCCAAGGGGCTAACGTCTTTCAGTTTCATGGCTGTGGTTACTGTCTGCAATGATTTGGAGCCCAAGAAAATTAAATCCATTACTCTTTCCACTTTTCCCCCATCTATTTGCCATGAAGTGATGGGACAAGATGCTGATAACAGTTTTTTGAATGTTGAGTTTTAAGACAGCTTTTTCACTCTCCTCTTTCACCTTTATCAAGAGGCTCTTTAGTTCCTCTTCACTTTCTGCCATGAGTGGTATCACCTGCATATCTGAGACTTGATATTTCTCCCAGCAATCTTGATTTCAGCTAGAGATCCAGCCTGGTTTTTCACATGATTTACTCTTCATTAAATAAACAGGGTGATAATATATAACCTTGATGTATTCTTTTCCCAGTTTTAAACCAGTCTACTGTTCCTTGTTCACTTCTAACCATTGCTTCTTTTTCTGCATTCAGGTTTCTCAGGAGACAGGAAAGGTGATCTGGTATTCCTGTCTCTTTAAGAATTTTCCTCAGTTTGTTGTGATCCACACAGTCAAAGGCTTTAGCATAGTCAATGAAGCAGATATAGATGTTTTCTTGAAATTCTCTGGCACTTATTCAAAAGCTATTGGGCTAAGAATTATGTGCATCAACTGGCTTTCTCTTTATAGTCCTGGGAAAGAATTCTGCCAGTGTGCAAGTTTATAGAGGAACAATAACAGTCCAATCAATGGAATTTAGGACATCCAAGAAAAAAATCGTGAAAAGTAAATGTTTTCAGTAACGCATTCACTGAAGTTACTTATATCACATCAGTGAGACACAGTCCCATATAAACGTTGGCAACTATTGGTAAATTTCTAATATTCTAACACTGAGAGTGAAATATACCATGCCTGGAATGCTACATCAATTCTCACTAGGTCCCTGAGAGTGAGAGTGATCTGAGCATAAAAATAAGGCAGCAGTTTCACATATTTATTTGAAAATATATGATTGCTACACTAGGTAATAGCTAATTTATTATTTTCATCTTGAAATGGTGATTGTCAGGGTGAGATTTTGGAAGCAGAGTGGGCGAGCATAAGCATAAGGTCTGTTTGCCTTCTTCATAAATAACATTGATTGCACTGTGTGGTTTTTAAGGAGGGGTGTGAAAGCAATAGGAGTTTCAAAACTGAGCTTGTTAACAGCAGCATAAAAAGTTAAGGGTTAACTGTTTGGTGGTTCATATGTATGACAATACACATCTGGATGTGTAACCTTTAGTAGGTTTGCTAGAACACCAGTTAGACCTAAAACTCCTCTTGATATTCTATAGCCATTCTTTGAAAAAAGCTTTTGTGAGACAGAGACTTTGCTCTGCATCAGCTTGCATTTTTTCTGATCCCTCAAGACTTTATGCCCAGATAACTTCTTGTTGTTCAACTCTATTGATGTCCATCCAAGCCTCTTTTGGCCAAGTACTTATCCACGGTGCTCGAATCCAGTCTCCTTTTTGATTCTGCCCTACAGCATCTGTGATAATTTTTCTATCTTAGAGGAACTTTTTTGGTTGAGGCTTTGGAACAATATAGC
>SJYW01048071.1:30658-98076 GCA_006410735.1 Raphicerus campestris | reverse complement strand
AAAAGCAGCAAAGGGAAGGCTGAATGAAACAACCCTAGGCTGGAATTCTCGATCATGCCTGCAAGTGAACAAAAATTTTCATTACACTCACCTCTTTCTCCACACTATCTCTTAAATAAGAACTTTTTTTCTTTTTACAATGGACAGAAAATATAGGTGTTTAGTCTTTTGTTGATTTTTTATGCTGTGAAAATAGTTGCATTGAATTCTTAGTTATATTATTCTTAGGTTCTATTTGTTTACAGCTCCACTTTGTTTATTTATTTTAAAAAATATTTTATGTAGACAAAGGTGCTGTGGCTATGCCCTGGGATCCTTAGACAGTTCTCCCATTAAAGTTATCTTTCTGTCTGTGACATGATAGCTTAGCAGAACTCAGTAGGCCATTAGGAAAATAAGCAAATTCTTATCTGGAAGTCATTAACTAGAATCAGTCATTCTCTTTTTCTCTCTTGCCTGGAAGTTGGTTCTTTTCACATCCTGGAAAAATATTTTGATAGAGAATTAAGTGCTGGTTAAAGGTGAGTTTGTGGCAGAGGGACTGGAATGGGGAGGGGACTAAAACTACATTTGTCTCTGTGTTCACTGAGGGGCATTAACAAAGACATGGTCAGCGACCAGCTCTGGCATCGTCATAGCTTACAACTTAAATTTTTACATAGACTGTGTACTTGATCAAGTTTAAAAACTAAGTAACATTATAATATAAATTATTTAGTGATTCATTGGGTTGCAGAGGCATTGTGTTTTAGAATCTGTATTATTTCATTATGTCCAGGAGGACCGATTGAGAGTCTGAGGCCATCTAATGGATGGGTCCAGGGCTCTGTGGTGTTTTCCTGGAATATGTATGACCTATGACCACACTATTGAGTGGTGAACTTCCACCAGCCCCCACAGAGATTCTGTCCCCATGCCCAGACTATGCTGAGCTCCAGGGAGAAGATGTGCAGGGTCAGAGCCAGCAGTTTTGTTGGCTAATAGTTCCCCCAACATCTCCAAGATATGAAAAAGACAAGTGAAGGGGGCAGTTTGAAAGGACCTTTCCCTCCCTTTCCTGACAGTGTCCTCGAATATGCATCATCTCTGACCTTAACTATCCTCTGAGGGAAAAGCCCAGAGAGTGGGGGTTTATAGTGATTTGTGTTCAGTCCTGTGATTCAGAAAAATCAAGAATAATGTGTCCTTCAGATATAATCAATATCTTTGAAATTAAATTACAGAAACCTTAATAAGATTGTGCTTGTTACTTATAAGTGCACTCTATCACTGCTAATGCATACACCATTAAAGGGAAAAATTAAAAGAGAGAAAAGTGTCTTCAGATCAGAAAATAGGACTATGAATTTGAGTTTGAGATTTCCTAAGTTAAGACCATATCTTTGAGGTCCAGATCATCTATGTAAAAAATGTTCTGGTTTTATATACAACAAAATAAAGTTTTTTTGTTGTTATTGTTGCTTTTTAAAGAGTAAGATCAGAAGGAAGGAGAGAAAATCCTATAGATCTTGCAAATGTCTAAAACAGCACTCTGGTCTGAATGTTTGTATAAATAATAATATGACGAAATATTTGTGAATATAGAACTTATGTAAGTTAAGCTACTGCAAGAGTCCATAAATTTTTCTGAAACTGCTTAATTTAAGTTTGGTAGTGTCATAGAGCTTTTGAGTGAATACAGGTCAATCTGCTTGCCTGATCATTCAAAATATGCATAAATGATAATAGTATGTCTATTCATATTAATGACATAGTAGTAATGATGACAATTTAGTATAATCATTTGACACAGACCACAGGGAACAAATCACTAAATTATCAATGAAGAGAAAATCATCACTGTGCTAGAGCCAAATTGTGTTGGGGCAAAATAGTGTAAGACTCAAGCCCTGATGACGAGTTTTGTGGAAAGATTGGTAACTGTGGATATAGGACATGGGAGAAAAGTGAGCAAATCTTTAGTTTATAACAGAATATTGAGAAATTTCTCATCTGACTTCCTGCTGAACTGAGCTGGCTACTTAAATGCCCCCATGGGATGGAATGAGCTAATGGTGAAAGCCTTTTGAAATCCCCTAAACTGTCCTCATTTAAAGGAACAAATACAGAGACCCTGATTTCAACATAACCATTTCTAAAATATTAAGGGAATAAGACATGCTATATTATAAGGAGGTTTTGATTTTCCTCCACCAAATTAAAAAGACAATCCAGAATTAGTGTCAAGACATAGTGAGGAGAGAAATAAAAGGTGACTTGGCCCCTTACTCCCTCATAATCTTATGCAGAGTAAAGTTTGGTGGCCAAACAAGCCAGAGCTGAACACTATCATGGCCACACTAAAGACAGAAGGAAGGTCAGCTGGTTAGATTGCTGATGAAGCTTCTGTTAGAAGTTAAATCTGTGTGGGATAGTTCTGTTCCATCACATGAAGCCAATTCTCTAAATTTTGACAATTTTTTCATAAGCACTGACTATAGATCACAGAAGGGGCCAGATTTTCTTGTATCACTGTAAATCCATCAACATACTTCTTTAAATATATGTCAATTATATGTACACAGAAAGTATACACTTATTTGAGAACTGTTTGTTATTAATCATAATAGCTATATTTTACTGAGTGTGTCTTGTGGACCAGGTGCTATGCTGAGAGCCTATATACTCCATCTCAATTAACTCTTACAGTAACACTGGGAACCAAATATGTGAGATGCCCAGAATATCATAAGTAGTAAGTGGGAGTCCATCTGTCCAACAGATGAAACCAGTACATCTGTTTCTTATTTTTACATTCTAAGCCACTTCATTATATTTCTATTTCATTGTTTTCTGTTCCTCAATCGCCATTCAAGATTAGGTGATATAGTCCAAAACAGTTTGTGAATTCATAAGCTAACAGGTTGTGAGTTTTAAGTCTGGATGATAATTCAAATATTTAGGGTTTCAAATCCAGTATAGCTGGTCTGCCTTGGCTGCATTATTACAAGAAATCCATCCCAGAAAATATGACTTTCTTTGTCATATTGTTCTGTGCTGTTGATAATCATACAAGTAGATTCCACATGAATAAGAATTCATTGGATATATTTATATACGGTCATATCTCAAACATACATGTCTTGGCCTGTGTTATTAAAAGAGGAAATGAAGTAGGAAGGGTAAACTCCTTTCTCTTGCTTAATCAGACATAACCTAAATGTCAGAAGGAGTAAGGTTCAGGAAAGGATGGACAGGTAGATAGGAGACACACACACACACCCCTCACTCACGAGAACAGTAGGAACCTAGGTGGCACTATTTCATTAATAGAGAGTCTACAAAAGGTTGATTAATAAAGTGAGTGATGTCATGAAGCTAACAAAATAAATTTTGAAAATCAATGTCCTGATGTATTCTTTGCTTCTTCAACATGTCTGATATATAAACTTTTAGTTCTGGACATCACATTTTAAGGCTTCCCAGGTGCCACTAGTGATAAAGAACTGCCTGCCAATACAGGAGACTAAGAGATCTGGATTTTATGCCTAGGTTGGGAAGATCCCCTGGAGGAGGAAGTGGCAGCCCACTCCAGTATTTTTGCCTGAAGAATCCCATGGAAAGATGAGCCTGGCAGCTACAGTCCAAGGCGTTGCAAAGAGTCAGACAAAACTGAAGTGACTTAACACACACACATACACACCACATTTTAGGAGGACGTTGTAAGTCTGTAACATCAGGGGAGAGTAGCGAGGTGATGGGGACCTAAAAGTAGTACTAACATTAAAATCGTCAGAAAGTCTGGACGAGCTTAGGAGAATAAGAGAGAAGCTTGGAGAGTTAAATGACAATAGTCACCACGTATCTGAAAGGCTGCTATGTAAGAGCAGGAGAAAACAGCTCCGCTTGGTTTCCAAGGACAGAACTAGGATCAATGGGTAAAAACTTAGAGATGTGCTAAGTACATACCTGGTTCAACTAGGAAGTACTTTCTAGTCATTATTATTCTATGATAGAGGGAGAGGCTGCCATAATGTGAACTTATGAAGAATGAAGAAAAAAAATGAAAGGTCCCTTCAGGGGCAGAAGAAAAACAAAAGGTAAATAAAGGGCTATATGGAGGGATAAATTGGGAGACTAGGATTGACGTATACACACTACTCTATATAAAATAAATAAGGACCTACTGTGGTCCAGTAGGTCTGGTGGTTCAGACGATAAAGAATTTGCTATAATGCAGGAGATTTGAATTCAATCCCGGAGTCAGGAAGATCTCCTGGAGAAGGGAATGGTTGCCCACTCCAGTTTTCTTGCCTGGAGGGCTACAGTTCATGGGGTCGCAAAGAGTCAGACACGAGTGAGCAAACGACCACGAGCATGAGGGCACTGTACAGCACAGAGAACTCTGCCCAACACTCTGCAATGGTCTCTATGGGGAAAAGTCTAAAAAAGGGTGGAGGGATGGCTGTGTATAACTGATTCACTTTGCTATACACCTGAAACTAATGCAACATTGTGATACTACGCTCCAATAAAAACCTTAAAAACAAAGAACTGTAGAGAAACCAGAGTGAGTAAAACAGCAAAACCATGACAAAGTTAGAGTTATGAGGTTTGCTTTGGAAATCAAAATTGTTACATTCAGGAAGGTTTAAATGCAGACACACTGAAACATAGTGGGTTGAAAATAGATTTCTTTCTACTTCACCTGCAGAGTAATGTTTTAAATCAGGTAGTAAAAAGCAAGAGATACTAATTTAATATTACATTTATAAACTATTGTTTGAGAATGGAACCAGTTTTAATCTCATAAAGCATCTTGTATGATGTACTGTTTTCATCTTCTATTAAATCTTTTCTGGAGGAAATGTTCATTAGTTCAAATAAAGCTATTGTTACTGGTTAAAAAATAATATAAAATCAGAGTGATTCCAGTGGATTTGTTTTCTATTTAAGAACAGAGCATTCAACTTCATTAAAAAAAAAATATTGCTTTAAATTAAATTTCCAAATAAATAGACTTGGGTGTGAATTCAAGGGAAAATAGTTTGCAAAACTCAAGGAAAAAATTAACATCCAAACTCAAAACATTCTGGTGGTTTTGTAAAGCTGAAACATTTCGGGGGGGGGGGTGGTTACTTATTGTCAAAGGTTTTAAAATAATAAATTTTAACCACATTATGCCCTGCAAAATCTTAAGTGTTCTTCAAGGCATCCTTCTTGCCCATACAAAAGTTAACAGTGACATCTTGTGGTCAGTTTTTACTCTTTTATAAAAAGCCNCCTTAGACAGTTCTCCCATTAAAGTTATCTTTCTGTCTGTGACATGATAGCTTAGCAGAACTCAGTAGGCCATTAGGAAAATAAGCAAATTCTTATCTGGAAGTCATTAACTAGAATCAGTCATTCTCTTTTTCTCTCTTGCCTGGAAGTTGGTTCTTTTCACATCCTGGAAAAATATTTTGATAGAGAATTAAGTGCTGGTTAAAGGTGAGTTTGTGGCAGAGGGACTGGAATGGGGAGGGGACTAAAACTACATTTGTCTCTGTGTTCACTGAGGGGCATTAACAAAGACATGGTCAGCGACCAGCTCTGGCATCGTCATAGCTTACAACTTAAATTTTTACATAGACTGTGTACTTGATCAAGTTTAAAAACTAAGTAACATTATAATATAAATTATTTAGTGATTCATTGGGTTGCAGAGGCATTGTGTTTTAGAATCTGTATTATTTCATTATGTCCAGGAGGACCGATTGAGAGTCTGAGGCCATCTAATGGATGGGTCCAGGGCTCTGTGGTGTTTTCCTGGAATATGTATGACCTATGACCACACTATTGAGTGGTGAACTTCCACCAGCCCCCACAGAGATTCTGTCCCCATGCCCAGACTATGCTGAGCTCCAGGGAGAAGATGTGCAGGGTCAGAGCCAGCAGTTTTGTTGGCTAATAGTTCCCCCAACATCTCCAAGATATGAAAAAGACAAGTGAAGGGGGCAGTTTGAAAGGACCTTTCCCTCCCTTTCCTGACAGTGTCCTCGAATATGCATCATCTCTGACCTTAACTATCCTCTGAGGGAAAAGCCCAGAGAGTGAGGGTTTATAGTGATTTGTGTTCAGTCCTGTGATTCAGAAAAATCAAGAATAATGTGTCCTTCAGATATAATCAATATCTTTGAAATTAAATTACAGAAACCTTAATAAGATTGTGCTTGTTACTTATAAGTGCACTCTATCACTGCTAATGCATACACCATTAAAGGGAAAAATTAAAAGAGAGAAAAGTGTCTTCAGATCAGAAAATAGGACTATGAATTTGAGTTTGAGATTTCCTAAGTTAAGACCATATCTTTGAGGTCCAGATCATCTATGTAAAAAATGTTCTGGTTTTATATACAACAAAATAAAGTTTTTTTGTTGTTATTGTTGCTTTTTAAAGAGTAAGATCAGAAGGAAGGAGAGAAAATCCTATAGATCTTGCAAATGTCTAAAACAGCACTCTGGTCTGAATGTTTGTATAAATAATAATATGACGAAATATTTGTGAATATAGAACTTATGTAAGTTAAGCTACTGCAAGAGTCCATAAATTTTTCTGAAACTGCTTAATTTAAGTTTGGTAGTGTCATAGAGCTTTTGAGTGAATACAGGTCAATCTGCTTGCCTGATCATTCAAAATATGCATAAATGATAATAGTATGTCTATTCATATTAATGACATAGTAGTAATGATGACAATTTAGTATAATCATTTGACACAGACCACAGGGAACAAATCACTAAATTATCAATGAAGAGAAAATCATCACTGTGCTAGAGCCAAATTGTGTTGGGGCAAAATAGTGTAAGACTCAAGCCCTGATGACGAGTTTTGTGGAAAGATTGGTAACTGTGGATATAGGACATGGGAGAAAAGTGAGCAAATCTTTAGTTTATAACAGAATATTGAGAAATTTCTCATCTGACTTCCTGCTGAACTGAGCTGGCTACTTAAATGCCCCCATGGGATGGAATGAGCTAATGGTGAAAGCCTTTTGAAATCCCCTAAACTGTCCTCATTTAAAGGAACAAATACAGAGACCCTGATTTCAACATAACCATTTCTAAAATATTAAGGGAATAAGACATGCTATATTATAAGGAGGTTTTGATTTTCCTCCACCAAATTAAAAAGACAATCCAGAATTAGTGTCAAGACATAGTGAGGAGAGAAATAAAAGGTGACTTGGCCCCTTACTCCCTCATAATCTTATGCAGAGTAAAGTTTGGTGGCCAAACAAGCCAGAGCTGAACACTATCATGGCCACACTAAAGACAGAAGGAAGGTCAGCTGGTTAGATTGCTGATGAAGCTTCTGTTAGAAGTTAAATCTGTGTGGGATAGTTCTGTTCCATCACATGAAGCCAATTCTCTAAATTTTGACAATTTTTTCATAAGCACTGACTATAGATCACAGAAGGGGCCAGGTTTTCTTGTATCACTGTAAATCCATCAACATACTTCTTTAAATATATGTCAATTATATGTACACAGAAAGTATACACTTATTTGAGAACTGTTTGTTATTAATCATAATAGCTATATTTTACTGAGTGTGTCTTGTGGACCAGGTGCTATGCTGAGAGCCTATATACTCCATCTCAATTAACTCTTACAGTAACACTGGGAACCAAATATGTGAGATGCCCAGAATATCATAAGTAGTAAGTGGGAGTCCATCTGTCCAACAGATGAAACCAGTACATCTGTTTCTTATTTTTACATTCTAAGCCACTTCATTATATTTCTATTTCATTGTTTTCTGTTCCTCAATCGCCATTCAAGATTAGGTGATATAGTCCAAAACAGTTTGTGAATTCATAAGCTAACAGGTTGTGAGTTTTAAGTCTGGATGATAATTCAAATATTTAGGGTTTCAAATCCAGTATAGCTGGTCTGCCTTGGCTGCATTATTACAAGAAATCCATCCCAGAAAATATGACTTTCTTTGTCATATTGTTCTGTGCTGTTGATAATCATACAAGTAGATTCCACATGAATAAGAATTCATTGGATATATTTATATACGGTCATATCTCAAACATACATGTCTTGGCCTGTGTTATTAAAAGAGGAAATGAAGTAGAAAGGGTAAACTCCTTTCTCTTGCTTAATCAGACATAACCTAAATGTCAGAAGGAGTAAGGTTCAGGAAAGGATGGACAGGTAGATAGGAGACACACACACACCCCCCTCACTCACGAGAACAGTAGGAACCTAGGTGGCACTATTTCATTAATAGAGAGTCTACAAAAGGTTGATTAATAAAGTGAGTGATGTCATGAAGCTAACAAAATAAATTTTGAAAATCAATGTCCTGATGTATTCTTTGCTTCTTCAACATGTCTGATATATAAACTTTTAGTTCTGGACATCACATTTTAAGGCTTCCCAGGTGCCACTAGTGATAAAGAACTGCCTGCCAATACAGGAGACTAAGAGATCTGGATTTTATGCCTAGGTTGGGAAGATCCCCTGGAGGAGGAAGTGGCAGCCCACTCCAGTATTTTTGCCTGAAGAATCCCATGGAAAGATGAGNTCTTACTACATAATCATATTTATTCAGCAAGCAATTGGCATCTGATAAAAAAAGAAATGGTACATCTATTCAGATTCTGGTTACATGTTACTACTTTTCCTGACTTTTAATTTCTAAGTTTTGTCCTGTTTTGTAAAAGAAAGAAACAATCTGCATCCAGTGAAGAAAAACTAGAAATTATAGGGAGGAAAAATGACAATAATTTCATCACCAACTTTTGACACTTGTTTACACTTTATTGCACTCCTTCTCAGGTTTTTCTATGTGTTTTTCTGTATATTTCTTAATGGATTGTGAAGTTTATCAAGTTAGGATTGGATATAGATTGGATATAGTTCCCTGTACTATATATTAGGATCTTGTTTACCTATTCTGAATGTAATAGCTTGCATCTACCAACCCCAAATTCCCAGTTCATCTCTCTCCCTCCCCACACCCCCCTTAGCAAGCACAAGTCTGTTCTCCATGTCTGTGAGTCTGCTTCTCTTTTGTACGTACATAGGTACATTTTTAACATATTTTAGATTCCACATACAAGTGATATGATGTCATATGGTATTTGTCTTTCTTTTCCTGACTTCACTTAGTGTGATAATCTCTAGTTGCATCCATATTGCTGCAAGTGGCATTATTTCATTATTTTTATGGCTAAATAGTATTCCACTGTGAGATTCCCAGGTGGTGTAAGTGGTAAAGAACTCGCCTGCCAAAGCAGAAGACATAAGAGATGTGGGTTTGATCCCTGGGTTGGGAAGATCCCTGAAGGAGGAAGTGGNAGTGGCATTATTTCATTATTTTTATGGCTAAATAGTATTCCACTGTGAGATTCCCAGGTGGTGTAAGTGGTAAAGAACTCGCCTGCCAAAGCAGAAGACATAAGAGATGTGGGTTTGATCCCTGGGTTGGGAAGATCCCTGAAGGAGGAAGTGGCAACCCACTCCAGTATTCTTGCCTGGAGAACCCCATGGACAGGGGAGCCTTTTGAACTACAGTCCATAGGGTCACAAAGAGTCAGACAGGACTGAAGTGACTTAGCACGTATGCAGTATTCCATTGTATATATAGGTACCATATCTTCTTTATTCATTTATCTGTAGATGGACATTTAGGTTGCTTTCACATTTTGACTATTGTGAACAGTGCTGCTATGAACGTAGGGATATGTTCATATCTTTCTGAATTATAGTTTTCTCTGGGTATATTCCCAGGAGCAGGATTGCTGGATCCTATGGTAATTCTATTTTCAGTTTGGAAAACTGTTCTTGATAGAGAAATATGAACATGTATAGAAAGGTTCACACAGAACAGTGTCACAAGGAAGTCTTAAAGTCCTGGGATATTTAAACTTTCCTAATTAGAGAGAACAGAGACTTAGATCTGCTGGGGGGTATGGTGGAAATAGATGATGAACTCCATGAAAGATGAGCTCCCTCCTTGACCTGGGAAGAACTGAATGTTTTCCTGGGAATCAGGCAGCAGTTGATTCATTGTCATCATTAGAGTTATATATATATATATTTTTTAATATCTAAAATTATACTGGCTCACTCCCTTTGAATTGTGAGTTATTTCCTCAGGGTCAGAAGTAATGAGCATTTTTAGAAGGCTGAACTATATTACCAAAGTACTCTCCAGAAAGGTGGTAACAATTTACTTTTCCATTTTTAATATCATACTTGGATGCCTATTTATAAATTATTTGAGACTATTTTAACTACTTGAGCTATTTTAGGAAAAATTAATTTTTAGGCCAACTTATGTCTATGTGAATTTAAAGGAAATCTAATGAATAATGAGAGGAAAGTCATTGTTTTTCCCCTATGTCATAATGTAGACAAGTTTCCATAAAGCTGGGATGATGACTTCACTTGCAAAAGACATTTGATATATCAACTGTAGCCATATGTTCTAAATATAACAGATTATTGCCATGTGCCTGAGTTAAGGAATACTGTGTTACATAAGTTGAAAGAACATTTGAAATATATGTTTGAATTTCAGAGTTCACATTGCAGACATGTTCATATTTCAATGACAGAAATAGGGAAAAAATATATATATATACATATACAATGATATTTGGGGTATAATCAGTTTGATAGGACACTGAGTCATATTAAAATCTGACCCTATATATAAAAAGTATATTCAACTAAATTTGTATCCCCTTAAGAAGCCTTTGTTGGGGAGGAAGAGCCAGACCTATGGACAGACAAAGAATAGGATGAGGAGAAAACTCACCAGTCTAATATTTAAGGAAGCACAATACGCATGGCCTCTTGGGGCTTCACTTCTAGACTGGGAGTAGATCATGAGTACTTTTGCTGACTCTGTCTTCATTTAAAATTTTGATATTTGTTCACCATGAACTTTTTGGTATTATATTTTAAATATATTTTATTAAAATATTATTTATGTTACTTACTGATGTTTTTGTGTGCACTGGAGTTGAGCCACCTATCTTCCTCCTGAATCAATATGCTTGCCCCAATTACTCTTTTCTCCACTTCTCTGCTCAGAAGTGCAGAAAGCCACCAAAAAAAAAAAAAATCAGAAGTTTCTACTATATTCTCCAACCTGACCCTCCTTACTCCATGGGTTATTTTTTTCATGCTTCCAGAGACTTTTATCTTTATTATCCCACCACCCCCAAAATTAAGATATAAAAGTACCCTAAGTTTAAAAAAATCTGATTTGAGTTGCCCAAATAGTATTACTGTTAAATTAGATGAGTCTGAGATGTTGGTAAAACACAGAAAAAAAGGGGAAAGAAAGTCATGAAAGCTTNTTTTATCTTTATTATCCCACCACCCCCAAAATTAAGATATAAAAGTACCGTAAGTTTAAAAAAATCTGATCTAAGTTTGAGTTGCCCAAATAGTATTACTGTTAAATTAGATGAGTCTGAGATGTTGGTAAAACACAGAAAAAAAAGGGGAAAGAAAGTAATGAAAGCTTAGAAAGATTTGACTTAAGGTTGCTTTTCAAATATATGCTCTGGCCCAACATGAAATAATGCAAAAATGGACAGCATAAATAATGCATTATGGATGTGTCTATACAAAAAAACTATCTGAGAGTCCCAATTAGGAAATTCATATTTATAGCGAAAGGTTTGGAACTACAACAGAAGTTGGCAACAGTTACTATAATTTTTTTCTGATTTAAATATTATTTAAAGTTTTTATGTAACCATCTTTAAAACAAATATTTATTAAGTATTCCAGGGTTTGGTGGTAAAGGGGTTTTTATTGCAGAGATGTCAGTGCATCCATTCTAGAGACAGTGCATTTCTATAGGAATTTCCAGAGACAGAAAAGCAAGGAGTTTCTCATGGAAGAATTTTAATCCTAAGGAAAAAGTGATGAGACAATTTTAGGGGCTGGAGCTTTGTATCAGATGAAGCACTAACAGAAAAGCAGCCACCCCTTGCAGGAGGCCAAACCTGGCTAGCTCATAGCATCCCAAGAAATGCCTGTTTTCTTACTTACAGAGTGCAGAGTTGTAATCAGTGCAGTTGGTCTAATTAACCAGAGGTTATTGGATTAGGGTCAGATTCTTAGACAAAAATCTTACTCTATAAAAAAATGACATCTTTCCCCTTTTTTTTTTCTGGATTAAATTTTTTTAACCCTAAATAATGGAAGCTAGTAATGTGCCAACATGTCAAATTATTGTTAAAATGTGTACAAATGCAATATTTATAAAGAAATATGCTCTTTAATTAATCAGCTAATTAATATTTCCTGAAAATTTCCTATCCTAATTTTTTCTACTTCTTTCTAATATCAGTCTTCTTTTTCTTTCCCTAACTGCGTAATAATGTTCATGAACAGTAGTGGGATTAAAAAAAAAACAATGGATAAAAATTTACTTTAATTCTTTATGTCTCAAAGATTTAATTCTCTAAATTTCTAATCATTATCAAGCTCCTTAGCTAGAACGTCTGATCTCCTGTGCTTCTTATACATAGTAATAAGTGGTTGAATGTGTACTTAAAAAGAGCATGGCCTCAGGGCCTTTATGATTCTTTAAAATGTTTAGTTGATTTAACACAATGAAATAGTAGTTTAAAAGTAAAAATGTATGTGGGAGGAAAGACAAGCTCCTAGGGTATCTATCTGTTCAGTTAGGAAATTACTTGATTATTGAGAAATCACACTTAGAGAAAAGGAATCTATTCAAATCAAGAATAGCCTTTCTTAAGGTTTATCCCTTATTTCAAGAGATAAACTTCAGGTATTATCCCTTAAGTTTCCTTTTGTATAGGATATTATACTAAAGAATACAATGTAGATGAGAAAATAAAATTGGTAGAATGCAAGTGTCATTAATACAAGATTCCATTAAAACAGAGAAGAGTTCTAAATCTGTTTGCTCCCATGGAAACTATTCAGTGTGACATCAGTGACTCTATCCTGAATTGTATATTGATATCAGAGGACATGGGGCTCAGTGGTAAAGAATCTGCCTGCAATGCAGGAAACAGGAGTTTGATTCCTGGGTCGGGGAAATCCTCTGGAGAAGGAAATGGCTACCCACTCCATATTCTTGTCTGGGAAATCCCATGGCCAGAGGAGCCTGGTGGGCTACCGTCCATGGGGGAGCCTAAAGAATCAGACAGGACTGAGCGACTGAGAACACACGCAGTGGAGGGCATGACCAATGATACAAAAGGAGCAAAAAGAAAAAAAGGTAGAATGAAGCTAGGAAAGTAGATATGATTCTTCTTTCTAGCATCATATGCTGCGGATCAGAGGCTACGTGCTCAAAGTAACCAGAGAGAAAAGGACACCTGGAAGGAGCCTTTGCCCTGTATAACAGAGATATCAGCAAAATCTGAGCCCAGTATTTACTCTCATCTCTACATAACTGATACTGGACCATATAAAATCTAGCAAAATGATGTATGATCATACCATAGTCATACTGTGTATCAGCATTTATTTTAGAGAATTATGAATTCCTGAGACATCAATTTATCTGTAGTCACATGTAAATGACCCCCATCCTCAATTCAAATACACATTTAAATTAAGTCATGCATCTACTATACATCTCTAATTTTACAATAATGGAAATGTTTCTTTGAATTTTATCGTAAATAATCCAGTTGAGCTATTCTTTGTAACTTCCACAACACTTTTTCTTATTGAAGGACCACTAATCCAGATGAATTAGATTAAAATAAAAATTTTCACATAGGTGAGAGGATCTTCTTTAGCAAAACAGGAAACTAGAAGTCATAAATCAGAAGATACACATTTTTTGAATGGATAAAAAAAATTTGTATAGCAAGAATCCAAATACAAGCCAAAAGCTGAATCACAGATTACAAAAAATTTCACAACCCTTGTGACATACACATGGTTAATAATACAAGATTAATATTTTATAGACAAAGAACTTCAAAGAAAAAGAACAAAAGAGGACAAAGCATATTCATAAAAAATAAATGCACATGGTGAACAAGTATATGAAAAGATGCTCAATCCCAGTTGTGGTCTGTGTTCAAGTAATAAAACATGGAGGTTGGTTGGACTGAGGTGTCTGTAATGTCTCAGTATCCTATGAAAGAAAACCGAAATCTAAGCCAGAGTCAACACACTCAAATGCAAGAAAATGAAACTAAAGAACAATTAATCACAAAGAACCAACCAGGCTTCCCCAAATAAAGCAACCACCTAAGGTGTAGCCAATCAGATAGTTTATTTTCTTTGTCTCTGATCTCTAAAAATGTCTTTCACTTGGCTTCTGTCAGTCAAGCAATCCTAAACCCTTTCATCTTGGTGCTGTCCAACTGAAACCAATGTTTGCCGAAACTCTAATAAATTGTAATGTGTCTCAGCTTACCTTATAACACGTGGTAACAGTTAAAGCAAGTATATAGTCTATTAAAGTCAGCCAAAATTACTTTTTTAAAAGGCAGTGTTGGTGAGAATGTGAGAAAATGTGCACTTCATGCGCTGTGATAAAAACATAAATTGTTGGTAATATGTCTAAAAATAAGAGGATATAACCTATGTCATAGAAACTCTTCAGAGTCTAGCCTAGAAAGACAAAAATATTAGTACTTCAAAATATTTATTATATAATTTCTCGTGATGTAAAAAAGAAATGAAATTTTTAAAAACTGAATTAACCCAAATGCCCATCTAGGAGACTGTCTAAATAAATTATGCTAAATGCATACTAAAGGAAACAAAACAGCTATTGAAAAAAATTGGATAAAGTTAAATTTTTGTCTGTTGATCTAGATGCCTCTTCCTATGTATGAGATTAATTCTGTTTTTATTTAAAACTTACTCTACCCAAAGAGAAAAAAAATAAAAGTATCATAAGCATTTGTCTCTCATATAATATTTATAGCTTTAAGAGATTTGTGGGAAGCAATCGTCGGTCTGCTGGTCTGAAACCAAGAGTGGGAGAAACGATTGCAGATAAGTATATCTATAGCATACCTTCCCTGGTAGCTCAGCTGGTAAGGAATCCCCCTTCAGTGCAGGACACCTCGGTTCAATCCCTGGGTTGAAAAGATCCCCTGGAAAAGGGATAGGCTACCCACTCCAGTATTCTTGGGCTTCCCTGGTGGCTCAGATGGTAAAGAATCCACCTGCAATGCAGGAGACCTAGGTTCCATCCCTGGTTTGGGAAGGTCTCTTGGAGAAGGAAATGGCCACCCACTCCAGTATTCTTGCCTGGAGAATTCCATGGACAGAGGAGCCTGGCAGGCCCCAATCCATGGGGTCACAAGGAATCAGATACAACTGAGCGACTTAAAAAAGCACAGCATTGAGCCTATTTTGTTGGTTCTTTTCCTCACAGAAGAAGAAGTCTGGAGACAAGAATCAGTGCTAGTGTATGGCTTAAAGAAGGTAAGAATGTCCCAACCACATCTTATCTTTCTGTTTCCTGTTTCCACACTTTTCAAAATGGGCTTTTGTCTCTCTGGTTTATGGCTTCTTGAATCTGTGTTCCAGGATCAGAAGGAAAAAAAAGGTACTGGGAGTTGGGGGAGGGGAAAGCCTCTTCTTCTGAGACTTGCCTTTTATTTAGGAAGATTGCCTCTCCATGGACATTCTTAATAAGGCAAAAATGGATGATATGATTAACCAAATATTTTTATTCTTATAAAATGACCATACATGCCAGTGTGTGGTCAATACTCAGAATTATAGCTCATAAATTATAATAACATTTGATTCCTTGATGATATATCTAAAATGATTTCACATACACATATGCATACATGCTTAGTGTGTGCATGCTCAGTCGCTTCAGCCAGTCGAATTCTTTGCAACCCCTATGAGCTGCAGCCCACCAGGCTCCTCTGTCCATGGGATTTCCCAGGCAAGAATACTGGAGTGGGCTGTCATTCCCTTCTCCAGGGAAATCTTCTCAACCCAAGGACAGAACCTGTGTCTTAAGTCTCCTGCATTGGCAAAAGCAGATTCTTACACACACACACACACACACACACACACACACACACACACACGTTTTCTGTCTTGTTTTCAGCTGAAGCTCCAGAATACTAAATGCTACTAAGTAGCTCCATATCTCCAAGTAAGTACCAGGCTAAGTATGTATCAATGCTTAACCTTCCCTCCAATCCAAAGGACAGGAGACTGAGAACACACCGAGACTCTCTCCCACCCCAACCTCATCAGTGAAAGGCTAGGAGGAGTTATCTTTCTCTCTCTCAAGCCAACCAAGAAAATGAACATCTGACTCCCAAGAGGAGCTTAGTACTGGTTTCCTGGAGGTTGGGGACACAATGGTGTTTGAGTCACAACTTAAAACATGGAGTTGCCAGGAGTAGTCTAGTGAGTGGGGAAGAAGCTGATGGAGAGAAAGAGAGGAAGCCCACCTAGGCCTTCTCCAATAGCTGACAGCCAACTTGAGATAAGGATGGAGAAAGGATAGAGTTTCAGATAAAGCTGACAGCATTGCTTCTGTTTCTTACTGTACTCAACGGCACATGGAGTTACAGGGCTAAGATACTTCTGTGACTAGCAGGGACTGGAGGATTTATCTGAGGGCAACTAGAAAATAATAGATCTTGTCATACATTTTCTCCAAGATGCCAGAAAGAAATAGCTCTTCAGAGATTTGAATAAGCAGTCAGTGACAAGAACAGATATTATCTGACCCTTCAAGTATGTACATGTATGTCAATATTCATACACAGGAATAGAGCCTTTTAGAAGGATATACCAGAGACTGGTAACAGTAACTACCTCTGGAGAAGAAAAAGGAAGAACTAGCATTGCAGAAGGAAATGGCAACCCACTCCAGTGTTCTTGCCTGGAGAATCCCAGGGATGGCAGAGCCTGGTGGGCTGCCGTCTATGCGGTCGCACAGAGTCAGACATGACTGACGTGACTTAGCAGCAGCAGCAGGACTAAGTAAGGAAGAGAGGTTTTCACTGCCGTCCATTGGTCTCTGAATTAGTGACTTTAGACATTTATTACTTAAGAAAAAAATTGATTTTAAAAGGTTTATTGGAATCTTGTGGTGGCTCTGTGTGTGTAAACATCAATTACAAACTGTATAAATATGGTGAATACTTGGGTAAAAATTTTTTAAAACAAGAACAAAACATGCTGAAAAGGAGCAAAGTCTGACCAATAGATATATTAATAAAAGAAGCTAATCAAGAAGATCAAAACTCAAAATCTGAAATGCTATCGACTTTTTAGTCAAACTATCATAGAGAGTGAAAATCATAGGAGAGTTTTCATTTTATAGTTTTGTGTGTGTGGTTGAAATTTTCAATCATGAATATGATGAGCATATATAGTTTCTCAAAACAAGTCTATTTATATGTGTACTGCTTGACCACACACAGCAACAGTTACTACAAACTTATACTTTTCAAGTTCTTAGATGTGTACTTTGTGGATTATTTATCCATTCATTCTTATCTTTTAAAACAAATCACTGAAACATGAAAGCTCAGTGCTGTTTTATAATCATGATGTGAAATATCAGTCAATAAGAAAAACACCCCACGTTTTCCTACACAATTTGACAGTGCACCAGGGTGAACATTTTTGGTGGGATTTTTCTAAAGACATATTCTGTGGGAAAATTTTTATAACATTATGCTACTGATATGGATGGTAGATCCAATGGCTATTTTTCACTTAATGAATTATTCTGTGCCATGACCATATTTTGCTCCTGTTGTTGTTATATATGTTTTAGGACACTGATGCCTCAGAATTGTTCACTACAGTGGAGGACCATATCCTGATCATGGAAATTAAAGTGCTCTTATTTCTTGGAAGTAGAATTAGATACATGATTATTTGCTGACATATATACATGATACATGTATACATGATACAAATATATACATGAGAGTCAACTTTCTCCATTCCGCTGCATAATCTATGTCCTTTTGAGTTGACTTAGGTTTTCCTCTGAGATCAAGTCAGCATTATTATTAAGAAGTCCACTATGATCTTCTGTTCTGTAGTTTTTCAAACTTAAAACTTTGCTATGCTCCTGTATTTCTGATAAGATTTTTGAGGTCACAAGGAAATATTTCAGTTTCTCTCTCATTGTTTATTTGTGAGATAGGAAAATTCATGGACTAGTCAAAATAAATGCACAAGATTCTAAAATATTTCAATTTGTGTTAAGTAGATACAGCTGAATTTCATATTATCTCAATTTCCTATTATTTCTGAATTGTGCATATAAGCTTATCAAGCAGATTTCTCACCTTTCAAGAATTCCTGGAGCTCATCATTCTAGTTTTCAAAACCACTGGTGTAAAGAGCATGGGCTTCCTGGTCACAGATCATGGTTTAATGGTGGTTCTGGCCCTTAATAAGCATGAGCAAATAGATCCCTTACCTTGGGAAAATCTAGGCTCTGATTTAGAGTGTTGCTGAAGGAATTAAAAACATTGGCACACATAAACTGGTTGGTAGTTGGCAAATGTTTTGTATCATTTTACATATGTCACATCATTAAATCCCCATAGCAAACTTGTAAGGTGGGTTTTATTAACTTAGTTTTCTAAATAAGGAAAGTTAAAGTACTGGAGCTGAGTTTGAATCTCAAACAAGAGATTTCAAAACAGCAAAAAGAATGGTTTAGGGAAGACAGTATACTTCCATAGATGCATGGAAGTGTCATATGTTGGACCTGTGGAAGAAAAATGTTTATTTTCATTTTTTTCCTCATATCTAACTATAAACGTAGACTTTCTTTGTTAAAATTTCTCAACCATATCAGACCTGCTGGTCCCTTTTTATAACAATAATTCATAACCCTCACTTTACTGTCCTGTTATAATATTTATAGATAACCTACTATAGATAACCTACCCAGGAAGTTAAATCCATCTATCTAATAAACCCACTATAATATAGTAGGAAATAAAAACATAGCAATTTAATTAAATAATTTGTATTTCAATACAAAATGTTCAGGCACAATTTCACTAGAAATCCCAGGTGGCTCTTGTGCTAAAGAACCCGCCTGCCAATGCAGGAGACATAAGAGACGTGAGTTTGAATCCTGGGTTGGGAAGATTTCTCTGGAGGAGGGCATGGCAACCCACTCCAGTATTCTTGCCTGGAGAATCCCATGGACAAAGGAGTCTTGCGGGTGGGCTACAGTTCGTGGAGTCGCAAATAGTCTGCTGCTGCTAAGTCGCTTCAGTCGTGTCCGACTCTGTGTGACCCCATAGACAGCAGCCCACCAGACTCCCCCGTCCCTGGGATTCTCCAGGCAAGAACACTGGAGTGGGTTGCCATTTCCTTCTCCAATGCATGAAGGTGAAAAGAGAAAGTGAAGTTGCTCAGTTGTGTCTGACTCTTAGCGACTCCATGGACTGCAGCCTACCAGGCTCCTCCACCCATGGGATTTTCCAGGCAAGAGTACTGGAGTGGGGCGCCATTGCCTTCTCCACGCAAATAGTCAGACACAACTAAAAGCGACTTAGCACAAGCACATATCATCAGGACTGTGACAACTTAAGCAGGTTTCAAAAAGCCATTGGAGAATGTCATGGTTTTTAATCATAATACTTTATTGAGTATTATTTTAATATTTATTTATTAGACTGCATCAGGTCCCACTTGCAGGATCTTGGTTGCAGCATCTGGACTTCTCTCTAGCTGTGTTGTGTGGGTTCTAGGATGCAAAGGCTCAGTTGTTGTGGCAGGCAGGCTTAGCTGCACCACAGCATGTGGGCTCTCTGTTCCCCCACCAGGGATCAAACCTTCTTCCCCTACATTGGAAGGTGAATTATTAACCACTGGCCCACCAGGGAAGTCCCTTATCTATAATACTTAAAATCTAAGGCCAGTAACAACCTTAATAGGGAAGATCATAATATCCATTTTCTTCCAGGAGAATGTCAACTAAATAAACATATATAGATAAATATGTTTCACAGATTCTATTCCTTCCCCAAATCTTAAATCCACTTTCCTGCTGCCCTCTCTCCTCTCCCCCCCAAAAATGAGAGATTAAAGGAAAAATGCATTTCTTGTCCATTGGCCCTTTCTCATTCCACTGCTTAGGCCCCAAATTTTAGATACTTCTCTTACCTACATTCAATTCAAGATCTGTGATCACTCCCACTATCTTCACTGCTATCGCCTCTTCAAGTCACTGAGATTTGCCTGAAATATGGCAAACTGTCTTCCAACTGATTTCTCTGCTTCCAAATTTGATGCTTTATAATCTATTTCCAAATCAGTCAGAGTGTTATGGACTGAATTGTGTCTCTCTAACATTTCTATGTTTATGCTCTAGCCTCCAATGTAACTGTACTTGGAGATAGAGGTTTATGGAAGAAATTAAGGTTAAACATGGTCTTAAGGGCAGGGCACTAATCTGATAGGCCTCTCTCCTTATAATAAGAGGTCTAAGAGAGCTCAGTTTTTACCATGTGAGGACACAGCGAGTAGCAAGTTGACTTCATGACAAGAAGAGAGCTCTCACCAGAACACATGTATGCTGGCACCCTCATTTTGAATTTCCAGCCTTTAGAACCATGAGAAAATAAATTTCTGTTTTAGGGTCCCCCAGCTTATAATATTAAAAAGCCTAATACATTTTTTTTAAACTTAAGTCACATCATGCATCCCTCTGAGTGGAACACTCCACTGGATTCTTACTCCTCTGAGTATTAGGTAAGAGTCCTAGCAATCCTAGAAATTGCCTTTAGGAACCTATAAATTCTGGCTTCTTTCTGTCCTAATTCCATTTCCTACTACTCTCCCCATCCATCACTTCCCTTCAACCACACTGCCCTCCTCTTATTCTTCAACCTACCATTCCCATCTCAGGCATATCCTCATCTCAGGGCCTCTGTGCCAACTATTCCTTCTGACAGAATTCTCTTTTGTCTAGTCATGATTCATTCCTCACTTCCTTTGAGCCTTTNCTGCTTCATTCTGCATTCCAATGCCAAATTTGCCTGTTACTCCAGATGTTTCTTGACTTCCTACTTTTGCATCCCAGTCCCCTATAATGAAAAGAACATCTTTTTGGGGTGTTAGTTCTAAAAGGTCTTATAGGTCTTCATAGAACCATTCAACTTCAGCTTCTTCAGCATCACTCGTTGGGGCATAGACTTGGATTACTGTGTTATTGAATGGTTTGCCTTGGAAACGAACAGAGATCATTCTGTTGTTTTTGAGATTGCATCCAGGTACTGCATTTCAGACTCTTTTGTTGACCATGATAGCTACTCCATTTCTTCTAAGGTATTCCTGCCTGCAGTAGTAGATATAATGGTCATCTGAGTTAAATTCACCCATTCCAGTCCATTTTAGTTCGCTGATTCCTAGAATGTCGACTTTCACTCTTGCCATCTCCTGTTTGACCACTTTCAGTTTGCTTTGATTCACGGACCTGAAATTCCAGGTTCTTATGCAATATTGCTCTTTACAGCATTGGACCTTGCTTCTATCACCAGTCACATCCACAGCTGGGTATTATTTTTGCTTTGGCTCCATCCCTTCATTCTTTCTGGAGTTATTTCTCCACTGATCTCCAGTAGCATATTGGGCACTTACTGACCTGGGGATTTCCTCTTTCAGTATCCTATTATTTTGCCTTTTCATACTGTTCATGGGGTTCTCAAGGCAAGAATACTGAAGTGGTTTGCCATTCCCTTCTCCAGTGGACCACATTCTGTCAGACCTCTCCACCATGACCTGCCCATCTTGGATGGCCCCACGGGACATGGCTTAATTTCATTGAGTTAGACAAGGCTGTGGTCCTAGTGTGATTAGACTGAGTTGTTTTCTGTGAGTATGGTTTCAGTGTGTCTGCCCTCTGATGCCGTCTTGCAACACTTACCGTCTAACTTGGGTTTCTCTTACCTTGGACGTGGGGTATCTCTTCATGGCTGCTCCAGCAAAGCGCAGCCACTGCTCCTTACCTTGGATGAGCGGTATCTCCGCACCACAACCCCTCCTGACCTTGAATGTGGAGACATGTATGTATATATATCTCCACGTTCATGAATATATGTATACATGTATTTATATGTATATATATATATAATAAGTTTAATTTTTAAGTTGAATTAAGAACACTTAACATGAGATGTATCCTCTTAGAAAAATTCTAGGTCCACAGTACAGTATCCTTGCAGGCAGTTACCCATGCAGAGTGTTAACTGTAAAACCTTTGCTTCTGGTTTACAACCAAAGTCATGTGCATAGGAGACCATATCGTCTCAGTCACAGGAGAAATAATTATAAATGTCCCTAACCAACAGATTCTAGACTAATGAACTATTTCTGAGATGAAAAATTTTGTAAGATATACTGCTGTTGCTGCTGCTGCTGCTGCTAAGTCGCTTCAGTCGTGTCTGACTCTGTGTGACCCCATAGATAGCAGCCCACCAGACTCCCCCGTCCCTGGGATTCTCCAGGCAAGAACACTGGAGTGGGTTGTCATTTCCTTCTCCAATGCATGAAAGTGAAGTCACTCAGTCATGTCCAACTCTTAGCAACCCCATGGACTGCAGCCCACCAGGCTCCTCCGTCCATGGGATTTTCCAAGCAAGAGTGCTGGAGTGGGTTGCCAACTGCTACCTAATAAACATTCAATTTGAAGTCTTAAGCAAGAACATCAAATTGTTATTCTGTTGCAGTATTTCAAATTATGAGGCCAGTTTGATTTGTTTTTTATATCCACAGTGACTCATAAGTAGATAAATTAATATTGTTCAAACTTGCAATAAATGTTAATGAAATGTCTAGGTTGTTACAATCTAAACATTTATAAGCAAGCTTTGATTACCAGTAAGTTGTAATGAATAGGTTACCATTGTTGTAATCATACTTCTAATTGTCAGGAAACATTTCTTTAACAATGTATTTGTGCCCAAAGAGCATTAATCAGAGGGGTTCTGGAAGCAGGCTTTAAATTATTCTCCTGACTTTGAGGTAATCAATTAACTACTTCAATCCCTGTTTATAAAAACGAGCTAACTGAATAACCAAAATATGCTTTTAAATTCTGTATTTTAAATCTTTAGATTTTAATTCAGTAGTTCTCAAACAGCCACCAGTGGACCTATGTGTGTCATGATTTCCATCAGTCTTTCACTTTCAAAATTAAAATTATAAGGATCACCTGCATTATCATAAAGCTAAATGGAAAAATCATGTTCTTTTCTCGTGATAGCTTTTGTTACTTCTCTCATGTCTATGTTTATCTTTCCTGTAATTTCCAGAACTTTATTATTCATATTGAAGTAAATGTCATAGAGTATTTACATTTAGTATTTAAAATTTCATTGATGACATGAAATTGGTACTTTTTTTCTTAATGCTATATAAATATTACCTCAAGTGATTTGTTTTGAAATATTATTTATGGTTTTACCTAATAGAAGCCTAATCAGGCTAGCTTGTGCTACAAAAGTGGGGCCTGATGTGGGGAAGAAGCAAAATATTGCAAGAGCATAGTACCTGACAAGAGGGTGCTAATTGAATGTTGCTGAACCAGGTACCACAGCAAGTTTAAGATCTTTTTCAATAAGTTCATGGACCTTTATCCTTAGAGTGCTACTATTTATATAANCTTACCTTGGATGAGCGGTATCTCCGCACCACAACCCCTCCTGACCTTGAATGTGGAGACATGTATGTATATATATCTCCACGTTCATGAATATATGTATACATGTATTTATATGTATATATATATATAATAAGTTTAATTTTTAAGTTGAATTAAGAACACTTAACATGAGATGTATCCTCTTAGAAAAATTCTAGGTCCACAGTACAGTATCCTTGCAGGCAGTTACCCATGCAGAGTGTTAACTGTAAAACCTTTGCTTCTGGTTTACAACCAAAGTCATGTGCATAGGAGACCATATCGTCTCAGTCACAGGAGAAATAATTATAAATGTCCCTAACCAACAAATTCTAGACTAATGAACTATTTCTGAGATGAAAAATTTTGTAAGATATACTGCTGTTGCTGCTGCTGCTGCTGCTAAGTCGCTTCAGTCGTGTCTGACTCTGTGTGACCCCATAGATAGCAGCCCACCAGACTCCCCCGTCCCTGGGATTCTCCAGGCAAGAACACTGGAGTGGGTTGTCATTTCCTTCTCCAATGCATGAAAGTGAAGTCACTCAGTCATGTCCAACTCTTAGCAACCCCATGGACTGCAGCCCACCAGGCTCCTCCGTCCATGGGATTTTCCAAGCAAGAGTGCTGGAGTGGGTTGCCAACTGCTACCTAATAAACATTCAATTTGAAGTCTTAAGCAAGAACATCAAATTGTTATTCTGTTGCAGTATTTCAAATTATGAGGCCAGTTTGATTTGTTTTTTATATCCACAGTGACTCATAAGTAGATAAATTAATATTGTTCAAACTTGCAATAAATGTTAATGAAATGTCTAGGTTGTTACAATCTAAACATTTATAAGCAAGCTTTGATTACCAGTAAGTTGTAATGAATAGGTTACCATTGTTGTAATCATACTTCTAATTGTCAGGAAACATTTCTTTAACAATGTATTTGTGCCCAAAGAGCATTAATCAGAGGGGTTCTGGAAGCAGGCTTTAAATTATTCTCCTGACTTTGAGGTAATCAATTAACTACTTCAATCCCTGTTTATAAAAACGAGCTAACTGAATAACCAAAATATGCTTTTAAATTCTGTATTTTAAATCTTTAGATTTTAATTCAGTAGTTCTCAAACAGCCACCAGTGGACCTATGTGTGTCATGATTTCCATCAGTCTTTCACTTTCAAAATTAAAATTATAAGGATCACCTGCATTATCATAAAGCTAAATGGAAAAATCATGTTCTTTTTTCGTGATAGCTTTTGTTACTTCTCTCATGTCTATGTTTATCTTTCCTGTAATTTCCAGAACTTTATTATTCATATTGAAGTAAATGTCATAGAGTATTTACATTTAGTATTTAAAATTTCATTGATGACATGAAATTGGTACTTTTTTTCTTAATGCTATATAAATATTACCTCAAGTGATTTGTTTTGAAATATTATTTATGGTTTTACCTAATAGAAGCCTAATCAGGCTAGCTTGTGCTACAAAAGTGGGGCCTGATGTGGGGAAGAAGCAAAATATTGCAAGAGCATAGTACCTGACAAGAGGGTGCTAATTGAATGTTGCTGAACCAGGTACCACAGCAAGTTTAAGATCTTTTTCAATAAGTTCATGGACCTTTATCCTTAGAGTGCTACTATTTATATAATTTTCTGTCTCTAATATCACTTAGCTTCAAATTCCAAAATCCTGGGATCAGATCTTGATGGCATAACTTAGGTCACATGTCTATCTCTGGACCAGTCAATTCCTTCAGGGGCATCAATTTCTGCCTAAGCCTGCCCCTGGCTGCTGGAGAGGGTTCTTAAGGAAGACAGCCTCCCTGTAGGTCAAACAGCCACTCCTGAAGTATCTTCTACACTGATTGTTAAGGGTGTCAGTTCTCTTCCCGACAGATCTCAATATTATTCTTTTTCTCTTCTTAACATTCTGGTTAATTCAGTATTCATTTATCTACTCTATTCTTCAGTAACAGTCACATTTTATCAATAAGCAAATCATTCATTTTCATCCTCTCTATCAGCTCTTTGGATATATACTAATTTTATTTTATTTTATTTGAATGAATATTTACATTTTTTTAACACCATTAAGTTCACCATTTTAAATTATACAATTCAGTGGATTTTGGTATATTCACAACCATTACCACTATCTAATCTGAAAAATTTCCGTCACCCTGAGAAGTTTTGGGGTTGGGTTGTTCTGTTTCTCCCTACCTCTAGCCCTTGGCAGCCACTAATTTGGTTTCTATCTCAATGGGTTTGCCTGTGATGGACATTTAGTATAAATGGAATTATGCACTGTATGCACATTTATGTCTGGCTTCTTTCACTTAACAGTGTTTTCAAGGTTTATCCATATACTCATTTGTATTAGTATTTTGTTCCTTTTTATGATTCCATCGTGTTGCTATGCCACTTTTTGTTTGTTTATTCATCAATTGATGGACATTTGTGTTGTTTCCATGTGTTGATCATTGAGATAATGCTGCTGTATACATTTGTGTACAAGTCGTTGTGTGGACATACTTATTTTCAATTCATTTGGGTAGATGCCCAGAAGTGGAATTTTCTGGGTCATATGGTAACTCCATGTTTAACTTTTTGAGGACCTGGCAAACAGGATTTACACAAATTTTAAATTCTACCACCTGCAAATACATTTTATGCTATCACTGTTACTAACATAGAAAGAAATATTAAACAATTCCAAATTAGTTCACAGCTCTCAAATATGGATATATTTTAAATTAACATAAATCTCTTGATTGTTTTTTTAAATTGCCCCTCAGAATTTGATTTCATGTGAATAGCTCCAGTTTTGAAGTGAGTCACATTACTATTCTCTTTTTGATGTAGTGAATCTATAACTCTTCTTTCTCTTCATTACTTTCCCATAATAATATTCCTAATTAGCAATAACAGTGATAACAGTTATTATTTATTCATGTAAGCACCTTAGGTATATTATTTCATTTAATTCTTATAACCTTATGGTTGTCAGATTAGGGTTTTTTTTGGTCCCAAAACAACAAACAGCAGAATGTATATTCTGTAGTTTGCACATTGTTTGAGAAAATCACTGGCAGCAGTCTGTTTAAAACCACAATTCATTACTTGATGTTCTACATTTAACCACAGTTTAACTCAGTTTTTGCCTCCTCAACAAGGCTGGAGAATGAAACCTTAGGACTCCAATAAACAGTCTCAGATGTATCATTAGCATTGCTTTTCAGTCATACTGATTTTTATTTCTAATCAATGGTCAGCACATCTGACATCTGGTACTATTCCTTCCAGATGTCTTCTGTATCCACTGACTTGAACATGATGCTTTCATGACCATGAGAAATGAATCTTCAAATGTTGCTTAGAATTGCTCTTTAGTTTTGTTTGTTTGCTTCAACAAGCTGCTCCAGTGATCCTTCCATTTCTCAGTTATATCCCATTTCTGAGTCTGTTCTCTGAAGTGCTCACTCTTTGATCATTCTGCTGTTTCCCTTAATAATAAAAACTCATCACTGATTCATGCCCATATCAATATGTCTAAGAAATGCCTTTCCCAGGTTAAGTATTATCATTACCCCTGTTGTGCAGATAAGGAAACCGAGACATAATAATGACACACCAAGGGATTAGTGGAAGATCTGCACACAAGCAGTTTGACTCTAGAGCAGCATTATCCAATAGAAACATACATATTTTGAGCCATATATGTATAATTTTTAATTTTCTAGTAATCACATAGAACCAGTAAAAATAGGAAATATCCATTTTAATAGTATTTTTATTCAAACCAGGGTATCCAAAATATCATTTCAAATGTAATTAATATCAAAAATTAATGAGATATTTCTTTTCTTCATACCAAATCTTCATACCATACATGCTTTTCTTCATACCAAGTCTTTGAAATTCGTTGTGTCTTTTATCCTCAGGGCACATCTCAGTTCACATTAACCATATTCAAGTGCACAGTAGCCACATGTAGCTCGTGGCTACTGAACTGGACAGCAAAAAGCTCTAGAGTGTGCCTTTTTAACCTTTTATTCTGCCTCCCCCAGTATTCTTCTATACTGTTATATCTTCATTATGAATTTTTAAACTTTCTTTGTATTTCCTCATATTTTATCAAATTGGAATTGAAATAATCCATAACTTGGGCATGGAAATTTTTTTAATCACACCATTCAGAAGGAAAATTTTAAGTACCCCTTCCAAACACTTAGAATGCTATTATTGCATTTATAATTCATTTGTGGGGGAAAATGTAGTTTTTGGTGTCTTTTAATCTTTAAAACATCATAAAAAATTAATTAGTATCTATGAGTTCACATTTAGTATCTGTGGCTTCCCTGCTGGCTCAGTGGTAAAGAATACACCTGCAGTGCAGGAGCCGCAGGAGACACAGGTTCGATCCCTGGGTCAGGAAGATTCCCTGGAGGAGGAAATGGCAACCCACTCCAGTAATATTGCCTGTAAAATCCCACGGACAGAGCAGTTTGGCAAGCTATAGTCCATGGGGGGTCACAAAAGGTTGGACACGACTGAAGCAACTGAGCATGCATGGGTTCAAACTGGAGTTTAATTCACTCAACATCTGCTGGACACCTGCAGTGACACAAACCACCAGCCGGCAGAAGGAAGACAAAGAGTCCTTTGAAGGAGGGAATGCATACGGGAGAGATAGAACCTGAGTGTAAGCACATCTGTTGCCTGCTTCTCCCAAGTCTCCTGCAGAGGGAAATTCCAATCTTAATTGTCAGTGTGCATGGTAAGTCTTTGAAGTACATCGCAGGCAGACATTTTTCCCTTCATTTTAAAGGTATATTGTGTCTTTAATCAGAAGGTAAAAGAAAACCCAAATCCCCAAGAATCTATATAGCATAATTGACATAAGAAAATTAAGAATGTAGCTGTTTCCTAGATTACCTCTTGTAAGTCATACAGAAGAGGAAATTATTTTAACACAGCTTGTTTTTAGCCAGAATTTGTTTTGATAAGTGTATTAGTCTTTCACTAGAGTAAATTCAGCCACTGGTACAGAAAACTACTAGACTTTGAATTTCAAATGTCTTAACATAAGCAATTACAACTACAGTTCATGTTATCAGGGACTTTAAACATGTACAATGGAAATGTCTTCATACTGTCTAGAGATAGAAAAAAATGACATTCACTTTTACATAAATTTATAAACACTAATTTTAAAATTATAGTTCTGTTGAACTTTCATTTGAGCAATTGTGTAATCATAGAATTATAACAGAAAAACTAAAGGAAACACTGAAGAATACTTTAGGGGACAAAATTATTGTGTTTTCTAGTATCAATAGAAGAGACTTGTTAAACAGCAACATCAAAAAATAGCATACTTTATGTAGAAATTGAAAAACAAAAGGAAGCAATTTAGTAATAAAACTCCTATTCATATATATTTGTAAAACATCCTGAGAATTATATCATACTTCCACGTGAGCACTTTTATATCTCTTNTCTCAGTTATATCCCATTTCTGAGTCTGTTCTCTGAAGTGCTCACTCTTTGATCATTCTGCTGTTTCCCTTAATAATAAAAACTCATCACTGATTCATGCCCATATCAATATGTCTAAGAAATGCCTTTCCCAGGTTAAGTATTATCATTACCCCTGTTGTGCAGATAAGGAAACCGAGACATAATAATGACACACCAAGGGATTAGTGGAAGATCTGCACACAAGCAGTTTGACTCTAGAGCAGCATTATCCAATAGAAACATACATATTTTGAGCCATATATGTATAATTTTTAATTTTCTAGTAATCACATAGAACCAGTAAAAATAGGAAATACCCATTTTAATAGTATTTTTATTCAAACCAGGGTATCCAAAATATCATTTCAAATGTAATTAATATCAAAAATTAATGAGATATTTCTTTTCTTCATACCAAATCTTCATACCATACATGCTTTTCTTCATACCAAGTCTTTGAAATTCGTTGTGTCTTTTATCCTCAGGGCACATCTCAGTTCACATTAACCATATTCAAGTGCACAGTAGCCACATATAGCTCGTGGCTACTGAACTGGACAGCAAAAAGCTCTAGAGTGTGCCTTTTTAACCTTTTATTGTGCCTCCCCCAGTATTCTTCTATACTGTTATATCTTCATTATGAATTTTTAAACTTTCTTTGTATTTCCTCATATTTTATCAAATTGGAATTGAAATAATCCATAACTTGGGCATGGAAATTTTTTTAATCACACCATTCAGAAGGAAAATTTTAAGTACCCCTTCCAAACACTTAGAATGCTATTATTGCATTTATAATTCATTTGTGGGGGAAAACGTAGTTTTTGGTGTCTTTTAATCTTTAAAACATCATAAAAAATTAATTAGTATCTATGAGTTCAAATTTAGTATCTGTGGCTTCCCTGCTGGCTCAGTGGTAAAGAATACACCTGCAGTGCAGGAGCCGCAGGAGACACAGGTTCGATCCCTGGGTCAGGAAGATTCCCTGGAGGAGGAAATGGCAACCCACTCCAGTAATATTGCCTGTAAAATCCCACGGACAGAGCAGTTTGGCAAGCTATAGTCCATGGGGGGTCACAAAAGGTTGGACACGACTGAAGCAACTGAGCATGCATGGGTTCAAACTGGAGTTTAATTCACTCAACATCTGCTGGACACCTGCAGTGACACAAACCACCAGCCGGCAGAAGGAAGACAAAGAGTCCTTTGAAGGAGGGAATGCATACGGGAGAGATAGAACCTGAGTGTAAGCACATCTGTTGCCTGCTTCTCCCAAGTCTCCTGCAGAGGGAAATTCCAATCTTAATTGTCAGTGTGCATGGTAAGTCTTTGAAGTACATCGCAGGCAGACATTTTTCCCTTCATTTTAAAGGTATATTGTGTCTTTAATCAGAAGGTAAAAGAAAACCCAAATCCCCAAGAATCTATATAGCATAATTGACATAAGAAAATTAAGAATGTAGCTGTTTCCTAGATTACCTCTTGTAAGTCATACAGAAGAGGAAATTATTTTAACACAGCTTGTTTTTAGCCAGAATTTGTTTTGATAAGTGTATTAGTCTTTCACTAGAGTAAATTCAGCCACTGGTACAGAAAACTACTAGACTTTGAATTTCAAATGTCTTAACATAAGCAATTACAACTACAGTTCATGTTATCAGGGACTTTAAACATGTACAATGGAAATGTCTTCATACTGTCTAGAGATAGAAAAAAATGACATTCACTTTTACATAAATTTATAAACACTAATTTTAAAATTATAGTTCTGTTGAACTTTCATTTGAGCAATTGTGTAATCATAGAATTATAACAGAAAAACTAAAGGAAACACTGAAGAATACTTTAGGGGACAAAATTATTGTGTTTTCTAGTATCAATAGAAGAGACTTGTTAAACAGCAACATCAAAAAATAGCATACTTTATGTAGAAATTGAAAAACAAAAGGAAGCAATTTAGTAATAAAACTCCTATTCATATATATTTGTAAAACATCCTGAGAATTATATCATACTTCCACGTGAGCACTTTTATATCTCTTAACTAATAGCAATGAAACTAAAAGAGAAAATAGTCAAATTATTAGTAACTAGATTGAGAGCAAATCACTGTAAACACAAAAAACAGTGGCCGATGATAAACGCGTGGAAATATCCAGCTCTTTACTTGGGGCTAAAAGACATACTCTGAGGAGAGATCTAAGCATTAGGAACAAGTTTGACATTACAAGAAAGATTTGATCTTTGAGAAAATGCACCAGAACATATTCAGTTGCAAATAGCTGCAATCAAAACAGCCTTAAAATATACATTGACTAGTGTATAATTCAGGAGAAGGCAATGGCAGCCCACTCCAGTACTCTTGCCTGGAAATTCCCATGGACGGAGGAGCCTGGTGGGCTGCAGTCCATGGGGTAGCTGAGGATCGGACATGACTGAGCGACTTCACTTTCACTTTTCACTTTCCTGCATTGGAGAAGGAAATGGCAACCCACTCCAGTGTTCTTGCGTGGAGAATCCCAGGGACGGGGGAGCCTGATGGGCTGCCATCTCTGGGGTCGCACAGAGTCAGACACAACTGAAGTGACTTGGCAGCAGCAGCAGCAGCAGTGTATAATTCAAGGTGGCAGTAAAAGATGGTTTGGATCAAACGCCTATCCTTAGGAAAGCATACCATACTTTCATGGGAAGCTAAAGAATGAAAGAAAAAATGAACTTAATAAACAGGAAAAGTTAGAGAAGATGAGAGAATGTGCTGCTGATATAGAAAAAGAAAATATGGACAGGCTTTTGGGACTGAATATAATGAATGCTGCAGACAATGAGATTTCATAGTATATTGACAATTTTTTTAATTGAAGTGAAGTTCAAAAAACAAAATTCATTTTAAATATAATTCAGTGTCTTTTACTAATTCACAGCATGGCCCAGACCATCTTTTACTGCAACAATAAATATCTCTTGGACAAGTTCTGGATTTTGGTTTTTGTCGACACAACTTGAAAACAGAAGTGATGATCCATCTTCTAATGAGTCTATTTTTGAAGGTCAGAATCATAGAAAAAATGCATCTTTACTTTCTCCTAAAGTAATTTGGATATTTTCTCTTTTAGTATCATTCCTATTAAGCAGTCATTCTTCTAAGACTCAAATGGAAGATAGACTTATAATAATAATTATACTAATTCTTAAGGTATTATTTTATAACTGTAGACTATTTAAGTATGAAAATGAAGTGTTTACTTTTTAAATTTTATGAAATAATTTTAATTTATAAATTAAAAGTTGATTCCATTTCATTCCTTTTGTAGGTAGGGTAATTACAGTATTTTTGTTGTTGGCAAGTTCACAAAAACAATCCAGAAACACATAATTTTACCTTCTAAAATATTGCTATTAATAAAGAAGGTTGAAAGCCTCCAAATTCTATCTGAATGAGACTAAGCTTGTAAAAGTATTGATCTTTCTTTTAGGGGTGCAAAAATTCCAATGATCAGTCCTTTGTTTTTAGTTGCATGAAGTTGTATTTTTAATTATTAAAAAATCTATGACTGCAGTTACTATTGTATCTCACAGCGATTGATGGGGATCTGTGGTCTAGCATGAGACGCATTGTTGCAGTTAATTTTGTTCTTCAGGAAGCCACTAGGCGCCCTTACCGCAGGTAGGCTTTTATGAGTTCACTTAACTCAGGTCCTTGATTATAAATTCCAGAGAAGCACAGTCCTTTCCTTCAGAGACTCACTGTAGTTTGTAATCACCTTCCTATTTCTACCCAGAATTCATCCTGAATTTTGTGTTAAGAACCTGTGCTTTTCTTTAGAACTCACCGTATTTGTGTGTACTTCTGATATAGAGGTAAGCAGTAAAGGACAGGGAAGGGATCTAAGCACTAAACATTCTCAACATCCTTTAAATATTGGGGTTCCTAGGATTCTGCCCTTGGTCCTCTTTTTGTCTCATGTTTCCGGGTGACTTTAGTGGATGATTTCGCCCATCTTCGTGACTTTCAACTTCCACTTTAGTAGTGATGATTCACAAATTTATGTCTTTCCTAAGCTCCAGACCCACACATATAGCTACTGATTAGACATTTCCACTTGTTGGTTCCATAATGCTTCAGACTCAGTTTCTCTAAAGCAAACTCCTTCTCACAGTATACTTTTCCTATATTTTATTCAGTTGCTCATGGCCAATATTCAGAAATCACCCAACACTATTCCTTTCTTCTGATTCCTTTCCTGATTATAATCAGTCACCCGAAATCCTGGCAGTGCTACCTCATTTACATCTCTCAAAGATGCACTCTAAAAATTTATTAAACATATATTAAAAGTATTAAAGATACATGGGTTGAATTGTGTCCTCTTAATTTGTATGTTGGTTTTCACATCTGTTATCTAAATGTCACCTTATTAGGAAATAGGGTCATTATAGATGAGGTCGTACTGGAGTAGGGTGGTGGCCTAGTGCAGTGTGACTTGTGACCTTATAAAAAGGGGAAATTTGGACATGAACAGGCATGCAGGGAGAGGGCCATGTGGAGATTAATGCCAAGATTGGGGTGACAGAGCAGAAGCCAAGGAACACCAAAGATTGCCAGCAAAGAAGCAGAAGCTAGGAGAGAAGCATGGAGCAGATTCTCCCCATGGTCCCCAGAAGAAATCAAGCCTGCCGACACCTTCATCTTGGACTTCAGGCCTCCAGAACTGTGAGACAGTACATTTCTCTTGTTTAAACCATTCATGTTGTGATACTTTGTTTCAGCAACCCTAGAAAATGAATGCAGTATGTGCTCCTCGGACCAGAATTTTCACACCTGGTAGTTGATCAGATGCAAATTATTGCACAAGTGAACAAAGGAAAACAATAATGTTTATAATTGGGTAACAAGGGAAACTGGAGAAGGAACTGGCAACCCACTCCAATATTCTTGCCTGGAGAGTTCCATGGACAGAGGAGCCTGGTAGGCTACAGTGCATGGGGTCGCAAAGAGTTGGACACGACTGAGCGACTTCACTTTCTTTCTATAGTTTCGTTTGGAGAAGGAAATGGCAACCTACTCCTGTGTTCTTGCCTGGAGAATCCCATGGACAGAGGGGGCCTGTTGGGCTGAGGTCTACGGGGTTCAAAGAGTCGGACACGACTAAGCAGCTAACACACACGCAACAAGGGAAACAAACCAAGTGTCTTATAAGGGAAACAACGTTCATAAATTATAGCATATTCAAACAGTAGAATACCGTGTAGCTCCTAAAATTACTAATGTGCCTATAAAGCCTAAGAGAGAAAGACATTCATAATATAGTTAAGGTGCTTGAATGTTGAGGGGCTCCAAAACCATATATATAATTTTACATGGTCATTTTTTGTCATTTATATGTTGTGTGTTATAAATAGGGAAAGTCTGAAGGTATATCAACATGTTTACAGGAGTGGAATTTCAGGTAATTTACATCTTTCTCTTTTTGCTTATTCATTTTTGTGAGATGTGGTTAAGAAAGTATTTTTATTTGTTAATATGTGTTTATTTGGCTGCACTGGGTCTTTGGCCCTTGGGGTCTTTGTGGCCACATGTGGGATCTTTAGTTGTGCCACATGAACCCTAATGCAGTTTTTGTGACCTAGTTCCCGGAACAGAGAGCAAACCCAAGTCTCCTGCACTGGCAGTGCAGAGTCTTAGCCACTGGACCACCGGGGAGGTTCCAAGAAATTAACCTTCCGTTTTCTATTTCCCGACTACCCTCTCATAAAGAGGTTGCTCTCTTTGCCTGCGTAGATTAACAGTCCTTCTCTACCTTGGGAGGGAGGAAGAAAGAAAAAAGAGGAGGAGAAAAGAAGGAAAGGGAAGTTAAACAGATCTATTAAAGAACTAAGTTAGAAAGATTAGAGAATTTAGAAAGCAAAATATCAGTGCAAATTGTACGGAAAAAGTTTTGGGTAGGTAAAGGTGTAAATGAGAGGATCCAAAGTACTATGGGGTGTGAAGAGAACATAGAGAAGAAGGCAGAAGAATGTTCCTGGGGGGTTAGAAATGGATCCTCTGTGAAGACTTTTGAGCAGTGCNAGAGGAGGAGAAAAGAAGGAAAGGGAAGTTAAACAGATCTATTAAAGAACTAAGTTAGAAAGATTAGAGAATTTAGAAAGCGAAGTATCAGTGCAAACTGTAGGGAAAAAGTTTTGGGTAGGTAAAGGTGTAAATGAGAGGATCCAAAGTACTATGGGGTGTGAAGAGAACATAGAACAGAGAAGAAGGCAGAAGAATGTTCCTGGGGGGTTAGAAATGGATCCTCTGTGAAGATTTTTGAGCAGTGCAACTTAAAGCTCAGAATTTTATTTGCATTCTTTTTAGCTGTTTGCACTCAGTTCAGTTCAGTCGCTCAGTCGTGTCCGACTCTTAGCGACCCCATGAATCGCAGTATGCCAGGCCTCCCTATCCATCACCAACTCCCAGAGTTCTCTCAGACTCATGTCCATCGAGTCCGTGATGCCATCCAGCCATCACATCCTCTGTCATCCCCTTCTCTTCCTGCCCCCAANCATTTCTTTCTGCTTGGTCAGTTCTTTCCCAGTCCTTTCGCTCCTAGCTCGGGGCCACGTCTGGAGACTGGGTTGCCGTGTCTGTGCGTCCACGTACTACCTGTACTGTTTAGGGAAGGTCCAGCCAAATGGAAGAATAGTGTTGGTTAAAAGAAGGGGCTCCTAGAGAGCGGGACAGACCTGGGGTTGCCTTTTCGCTCTCCCACCAAGTTACTGACCTTTTGGCGGTTTATAAACCGATTTTGGCCTAGTTTTTCCTCATTTTCAAGGTGAGAACACGTTAATAGTACCACTTGGTCATAGAACTGTTAAGATTACAAATGGTATTGATTAAAATACCTAACGTATATTCAGCACTTTCTGTATGCCTGACCTTGTTCTGTATTTTATATGTGCCAAATTTAATCCTTAAAATAACTTTACAGTAGGTAGCACTGTTTTCATAAAAACCAAACAAACCCAAAGCACAGAGTCATAAAGTTCATTTAGTCAAAGAACCTATTGCTGGTAGATTTGGAGGACAGGCTTCAAACCCTTTCATTTTGGGTTTCCAATTAACAGCAACTTCTGTTTTACTGTTAAAAGCAGGCTTGAAAAATAATTAATGGATAGTATTTTAAAGATCAGTGTTTCTGAGGCTTTCATGATTTTGTATCTGCCACCCCTGTAGGTATCTTAATAAATATTTATTAAGCTAATGTTACTATAACTGTAGGTGTATGTTCAACTGAGTCTTGTAGTGTGCTTGTTACTTCCCTGCCAGTTGGGAATGAAGTGGTCTCCAGGGAAACATCACAGACATTTGCTCATGATTGATGGCCTGGGAAAGTTGACTTAATCTGCTCAAGACCTAGGTTCCACTTGTGTATAATGGAGATGATGGCAACTATACATACCTTTGAGAATTATTGTGAAAATTAAATTAGTAATTCATGAGACAGCTGTGACTCTTACTAAACTTTTTATACCTGGTGACTGAGATTGCTGTTGCTCTTATTTTGTGTTTATTCTTAACTGAGAAACTTCTTTGGTTACAACGCTTAATGTACTGTGGCACAGGTAGAGAATAGCAGTTTAAGCATTATGTTTATGTTGTGATGGGTTAAGTTATCACATAATTCAAACTTTAATTTACACCAATGAGTAATATTTGGTGTATTTTCAATTAGCACAGTTCTTGAATTCTGTATTGCTGAGCCTGGTATTCTGAGAATAACTAGATTTATTCAGATTATCAGATAAAAATGTTTTTAATATCTTTTGATAGATTGTAACCGCCCAGTTCACTTCTACTGGTTGCGAGGTGAAGAAATTATTCCTAGTGGTCATCGGAAAGGTCGCATTGATGCTGTACGATACCAGATAAACGATAAACCACACAACCAGATTCGAATATCCAGACAACTCCCTGAGGTAAGGATGTATTGCTTATGTGTCTGTTGACAGTTGAAGAGGAAGTATCAGCATGCTAGGTCAGTGGTCCTTAACTCTTTTGACACCAGGGACTGGTTTTTATGGGAGACAGTATTTCCCTGGACTTGGGGCAGGAGTTGGTGAGGAATGCTTTCAGAATGATTCAAGTGTGTTATATTTATTTTGCACTTAATTTCTATTATTATTAAATTGTGATATATAATGAAATAATTATAGAACTCACCATAATGCAGAGTCAGTGGGAGCGCTGAGTATGTTTGCCACAACTAGACAGTCCCATCTGGGAGTGATGGGAGACCGTGACACCAAAAGTATGTTGCTTATGTCCAATCTGTAATTTCGTTTTGCCTACTAGCACTGCAGAAAACCCTGCTTCACAAAGATAGAATGTTGGAAATGGAAGTAGGCTTTTCAGTGCTTTTGTGGCAGTTTGATAATCTGCCTTGACTAAACATATGGAGATTTGAAGTTGTCTCAAGCATACTTTTAAGAACACTGTCCTTTGTGATCTCAAGCAGTATTGTGAGCCACGGGGAGCAGCTGTAAATACAGACAAGGCTTTGCTCACCTGCTGCGCACCTCTTGCTTTACAGCCCGGTTCCTGGCAGGCCATGGACCAGTACCTGTCCATAGCCCAGGAGTCGGGGACCCCTGTGCTAGGTAATGGGTTAGGAAGGATAAAAAGCTTTGGGTAGAGCCCTTTCCTTTCAAGTGTATTTGGAGTATATCTCATCTGAAATGCTTTTTCGGCTTTTTAACTGTATATTCTGCAGAAGTCAGATAATAATTTTAAGTGAGGTTAAGACGTTTTTAGGACCATACAAATCTTTTCATTTTCTTAATATAAAACTACTGATGATTGTTTATGATTATAATTTATAGTGAACTATCCTATCTCATTGTAAATCGTATTTTTACACCTAGAAGTATTCATGTTACAGATATCTAGTTCTTTTGGAGAAAGCAAGTGTTTTCTGAATATTATCTGTTTGTCCATGTCAGAGGTTGGCACATTTCTTCTGCAAAAGTCCAAATAGTAAATATTTTAGGCTTTAGAGGCCATAAGTTTCTGTTGCATTCTCAGTTCTTATCATGTAAAAATAGTCCTGTACCATATGTAAATGAATTTACATGACTGTGTTCCAGTAAACTTTATTTGGAAAAAGTTAGCTAGCTAGACTTGGCCCATCATTAGATGGTAGAGTTTAATCATTTAAGATTTTTAACGATTAAGAATGTGAGTAAAATATATGCTAGTGTTGCTGTGAATTTCACTTATGACTTTTTCCTTTAAGTTTGTGCCACTGGATTATTCTGTACCTATAGAAGTTCCTGTTAAGAATTGTAAGCCAGACAAACTCCCATTATTCAAACGGCAATATGAAAATGCCATCTTTATTGGTAAGTTTCTTTTTTAATAAATGTATTCAAAGTGTCCTGTACAAATTTGCATAAGTAATTTTTGATGACCAAGAAGTTCAGCCTGTCCATGAGCAATGTAACATCTCAGGTTGCAACATACATGAAAATTGAAAGAAAATATTCTTTCAATTTACCATTTAAAATTTTATGTTTCAAGATTTAACTTTACTCTGCATGAAAGTCACTAGGGCCCTGCAAGTGACACATTTCTTTTCCTCTTTATGACTAATATTCCGTTGTGCGCGCGTACACACACACACACACACACACACACACACACACACCACACACACACACACACACACACACACACACACACACACACACACCCTGCATTTTCTTTATCCATTCTTTTGTTGAAGGATATTTAAGTTGCTTGCATATCCTGGCTTTTGTAAATAGTGCTGCTGTGAACATTGGGATGCATGTATCTTTTGGAATTCTGGTTTTCTCCAGATACGTGCCAAGGAGTGGGACTGCTGGGTCACATGGTATTTCTGTTCTTAATTTTTTAAGGAGTCTCCATGCTGTTCTCCATAGTGAATATATCGATTTACATTCCCACCAACAGTGTAGGAAAGTTCCCCTTTCACCACACCTTCAGCATTTGTTGTGTATTTTTGATGATGGCCATTTTGACTGGTATGAAGTGGTACCTCATGATAGTTTTCTTTTGTACTTCTCTAATAATTAGTGATGCTGAGCATCTTTTCATGTGAATTTTGGCCATCTATATGTCTTTATTGGAGAAATGTCTATTTAGGTCTTCTGTCCATGTTTTGATTGGGTTATTTGTTTTTTGATATTGAGTTGCATGAGCTAATTATTGAGTTGCATGAGCTAATTATTTTGGAGATTAATCCCTTTTAGTGCCACTGAACTGTACGGTTAAATATGGTTAAAATAGTATGTTTTAATGTGACTTTTACCATAATTTAAAAAACATGAAAAATAGCTATACATGTTATGCTTTGTTGATTTGTTATTTATATGGAAAAGTGTGTTTTTTCAAAAATGAAAAAGTATAGAGCTGAATTTGAGGTCATATTTGACTTTTTTCAACAAAAGCCTCCCATTTGTGTAACACACTATGATAACCATCAGGAATATAAAAATTAATCTCTGCCCTCATGCAGCTTATACTTTGGCTATTTTTTCCTCTGTTTATTCCTAGCTGACTGAAAAACATTTTAAAGAAAGCAGCTGTAAGCTGGTCCTCCAGAACTGTTTTATCAGTCCTCTATCAATCACTGGTGGTCTTGGAGAGTGAATTATGGGGAACTTTTGGTTGAAAACACTTTCCACTGAAATCAAGAATATCAGCATTATAAAGGAAGTTTTTAAAGTTATGAAATGTTTGCATCCTTTGGTGAATATGACCAGGAGAATCACAAAGTTCCCAATGATGACCAAGGAGTTTGAGAAAACTGACATAATAGGGAATTATAAATTTTACATATATTCTTAGGACTGATGATAGCTGGCAGATTGTACTTTCAGGTGAAATTTTTTATAAACAGTAAACCAAGCTTTCCATTTGTGTGTTTTGAGTGCTGATCGCATAATGAGTAGAGGAGATATGTGCATTTGAAGTAAATACTAAGGATGTGTTTCTAGATTCCCTACTTTTGTATTTCATCTGAAATGTTTTTATTTTGCTCTCAGGCACAAGGACAGCAGATCCACTCTGTTATGGACATACCCAGTTTCATCTGCTACCTGACAAATTAAAAAGGGAACGGCTTTTGAAACAAAATTGTGCTGATCAGATAGAAGTCATTTTTAGAGCTAATGCTATTGCAAGCCTTTTTGCTTGGACTGGAGCACAGGCTATGTATCAAGGTAAAACTAGTTTTATGGCATCATTGTCATTGGAAAACATTTTAAGAATTTAGCAGGTCAAATTATTTTCTTTAGGTTAAAATGTAGGTGGAATCTTAATATTTTGAAAACTTGCATTGGCACACAATGCAATTGTTTTAAAATCCGTAATTAAATATTTTACATTTGTAGTTGGTTAGTGACACTTTGGTAGTTACTATCATCTTTTACTTTGACCATTTTTGTGTGAATGCATTTTTTTTCTGATGATATTCTCAAACATTTCAAAGACTAGCTAACTGAATCAACCCTGGATGATAACAGCTTTCTGAAACTAGAAAATGAACTGCTTTCATGGATTAAATTTTAGATAAAATCACAGTTATCATGTATAATTTCTTTGAGGACCATATCTAGGGTATAGATTGCAAGACAGTTCATTCAGTTAATGGCTTATGGTTTTTACATAACAGGCACTATTGGCTTTGGAGATTGAATGAGAGAGAGCCTGCTTTCCTGGAGCTTACATTATAGTAGGGATAGTAAAAGATAGTAAACATGTAGTGTTTTTGAAAGTATTAATCACTTCAGTCATGTCCAACTCTATGTGACCCTATGGACTGTAGCCCACCAGGCTTCTCAGTCCATGGGAATTCTCCAGGCAAGAATAGTGGAGTGGATATCCATTCCCTCCTACAGGGAATCTTCCAACTAGTAGTGATGCTCTGAAGAGAATATACTAGATGAAGGGTAGAATATGCATAGGGTGAAGGTATAAATGAGGCATGGTGCAGAATCACTTTAGACTTTTAGAGTTAATTCAGGGGAGGTCTCTAAAGATTTTCATTTGAACAGAGACCTGAGGATGAGGAGCCATCTTTGCATAAACTTGTGGGAAGGACACTTCCAGGCAANATCACTTTAGACTTTTAGAGTTAATTCAGGGGAGGTCTCTAAAGATTTTCATTTGAACAGAGACCTGAGGATGAGGAGCCATCTTTGCATAAACTTGTGGGAAGGACACTTCCAGGCAAAGGGAATGACAGATAGCTCTGAGGTTAGAACAGACTTGAAGTGTTTAAGGAATAGCCTGAAGGCTGATGAAGAAAGGAAGTGGGAGAATGAAGATAGGGAGCTGGAGTGAGATAGAGGGAGCTGGAGGCATGTCACAGAGGACTTTCAGAGCCCATTATGAACCACTTGACTTTTGTTACAAAACCAGAAGTAATAGAATGCATACCTAGGTTGCTGTTACTCCTCCTGTATAAACATCTAGGAGGAGTTTTAACAGTATTTAATTATTACCAGCCTCACCTTTTTTTTCCTTTGTATGTGTATTTTTAACCTCATGCTCACCATTGTTGACTTATGTCTTTATAATGGAACTAAATCAATAAGAGTAGGAATACAAGGAGACAATCAGAAAAATTAAGAGGAAACTTTATTGAGGATGTTAGAATGGCATAGATTATTCATAAAAAATGAAGTACTTCTTTTATATTATAATTCTGTATTTTAACAATACTGTTTATTGGCTGTATTCATTAAAGTTGATATAAAATATATATGTGGCAAAATTTACAACTTATTGCATGCCCCTTGAATTTAAAAGTATTAAAGCCAGTCAGCCTGGACCAAGAAACAGCCAGAAAATTTGAATAATAAAGATATTCAGATATCCTGGAACCTTATGATGACATAAAATACACTAGGCAAAATGAAAACAACTCAGAAAACCAATTTTGAATTACAAATTAAGACATAGAATTCATCTGATAACTACAGGGTTGAAGTTCTTAGAAAGTCAAGTGTTTTTCTGAGGGCTTTTTTTTTTTTTGTAGATTTGGTGAAACAAATGTCTNGCTTTGCTGTTCCATTTCTAGAGCACAGACTAGATTGAGCATAATTTTTAAGGGCCCTAGTATTTTGGGAATAGTAAATGAACACTGGCTTCAGCTTAAAGTCACCAGCTGCATTAACCCCTAATAAGAGAGTCAGACTGTCCTTTGAAGCTTTGAAACCAGGCATTGTCTTCTAGTCTGTAGCTATGAAAATCCTACATAGTATCTTCTTCCAATATAAGGCTGTTTTGTCTACAGTGAAACCATCTTGTTGGTGTTGTTTAATTGCTGTCATGACCATGTCTGACTCTTTTATGGCAAGAATATTGGAGTGGATTTCCATTTCCTTCTCCAGAGGATCATTCTGACCCAGAGTCTGAATCCACGTCTCCTGCATTGACAGGCAGGTTCTTACCACTGAGTCACCAGGGAAGCCCCTTTTTAGTGTAGCCATCTAAATTAATGATCTTAGCTGGATCATTTAGATATCTTGCTGCAGCTTCTACTGACACTTGCTACTTCACTTTGGAACTTTGTGTTATAGAGATGGCTTCTTTTTTTCAGCCTCATGAATCAACCTCTGCTAGCTTCAGACTTTTCTTCTGAAGCTCTCTCACCTCTCTCAGCCCTCACAGAATTGAAGAGGGTTAGGGCCTATCTGTGAATTAGCTTAGGCTTTGGCTTAGAGAAATGTTGTAGTTGGTTTGGGCTTTCATTCAGACCATTACAACTTCCATCATGTCAGCAATAAGGCTATTTTGCTTTCCTATCATTAGTGTATTTGTTGGGTAGCACTTTTCATTACCTTCAAGAACTTTTACTTTGCATTCACAACTTGACTGTTTTGTACAAGACCTGCCTTGGCTTTTTATCACATCTTCCTCACTAATCTTAATAGTTTCTAACTTTTGATTTAAAGCGAGAGCTATTTGACTTTTCCTTTCACTTGCACAAATATAATCATCTTGAAAAATTTGAAATATTGCAAAGAATACCAAAATGTGATACAGAGACAGGAAGTGAGAAAATGCTATTGAAAAAGTTGCACCAATAGACTTGTTCAACACAGAATTATCACAAATGTTCAATTTGTAAAAACAAACAAACAAAAACATTATCTATGAAGTGCAAAAAAGTCAAAACTTGATAAAACGATGTATGCCTGTAATAGAAGACCAGGAAATTGAGATATTTTACCCAACATCACATGTATATTGGTGTAGAGCTGCATTTAGCATCCAAGTATTCAATTATTCTGAACCCTGTCCCATGTTCTTCGTATAATGTCTTAATAGATGATTTGTGTGTCACTCATGATTTGTTTTCTGGCTTAATAAGGTAGATCATGTTGTGGGATGGATTTTATAGATTCTCTTTATGTTATATTCTTCTAGTCCTGTCTCTAGTGAAAGGCATTTTCATATACAAATATTAGGAAGCCCACAGTGACACTAAGATGATACCATTAACTTCCATGTATGGCAGAAAATGAAGAAGAACTAAAGAGCCTCTTGATAAAAGTGAAAGAGGAGAGTGAAAAAGTTGGCTAAAGCTCAACATTCAGGAAACGAAGATCATGGCATCTGGCCCCATCATTTCATGACAATAGATGAGGAAACAGTGGCTGCCTTTATTTTGGGGGGCTCCAAAATCACTTCAGATGGTGACTGCAGCCATGAAATTAAAAGCCGCTTACTCTTTGGGAGTAAAGTTGTGACTAACCTAGATAGCATATTAAAAAGTGAAGACATTACTTTGTCAGCAAAGGTCCATCTAGTCAAGGCTGTGGTTTTTCCAGTAGACTTGTATGGATGTGAGAGTTGGACCATTAAGAAAGCTGAGTGCTGAAGAATTGATGCTTTTGAACTATGATGTTGGAGAAGACTCCTGAGAGTCCCTTGGACTGCAAGGAGGTCCAACCAGTCTGTCCTAAAGGAGATCAGACCTGGGTGTTCATTGGAAGGACTGATTTTGAAGCTGAAACTCCAATATTTTAACCACCTGATGCAAAGAGCTGACTCATTTGAAAAGACCCTGATGCTAGGAAAGATTGAGGGCAGGAGGAGAAGGTGACAATAGAGGATGAGATGGTTGGATGGCATCACTGACTCAATGAACATGAGTTTGTGTAAACTCCAGGAGTTGATGNACTTGTTCAACACAGAATTGTCACAAATGTTCAATTTGTAAAAACAAACAAACAAAAACGTTATCTATGAAGTGCAAAAAAGTCAAAACTTGATAAAACGATGTATGCCTGTAATAGAAGACCAGGAAATTGAGATATTTTACCCAACATCACATGTATATTGGTGTAGAGCTGCATTTAGCATCCAAGTATTCAATTATTCTGAACCCTGTCCCATGTTCTTCGTATAATGTCTTAATAGATGATTTGTGTGTCACTCATGATTTGTTTTCTGGCTTAATAAGGTAGATCATGTTGTGGGATGGATTTTATAGATTCTCTTTATGTTATATTCTTCTAGTCCTGTCTCTAGTGAAAGGCATTTTCATATACAAATATTAGGAAGCCCACAGTGACACTAAGATGATACCATTAACTTCCATGTATGGCAGAAAATGAAGAAGAACTAAAGAGCCTCTTGATAAAAGTGAAAGAGGAGAGTGAAAAAGTTGGCTAAAGCTCAACATTCAGAAAACGAAGATCATGGCATCTGGTCCCATCACTTCATGACAATAGATGGGGAAACAGTGGAAACAGTGGCTGCCTTTATTTTGGGGGGCTCCAAAATCACTTCAGATGGTGACTGCAGCCATGAAATTAAAAGCCGCTTACTCTTTGGGAGTAAAGTTGTGACTAACCTAGATAGCATATTAAAAAGTGAAGACATTACTTTGTCAGCAAAGGTCCATCTAGTCAAGGCTGTGGTTTTTCCAGTAGACTTGTATGGATGTGAGAGTTGGACCATTAAGAAAGCTGAGTGCTGAAGAATTGATGCTTTTGAACTATGATGTTGGAGAAGACTCCTGAGAGTCCCTTGGACTGCAAGGAGGTCCAACCAGTCTGTCCTAAAGGAGATCAGACCTGGGTGTTCATTGGAAGGACTGATTTTGAAGCTGAAACTCCAATATTTTAACCACCTGATGCAAAGAGCTGACTCATTTGAAAAGACCCTGATGCTAGGAAAGATTGAGGGCAGGAGGAGAAGGTGACAATAGAGGATGAGATGGTTGGATGGCATCACTGACTCAATGAACATGAGTTTGTGTAAACTCCAGGAGTTGATGATGAACAGGGAGGCCTGGCGTGCTGAAGTTCATGGGGTCACAAAGAGTCAGACACAACTGAGCAAGACTGAACTGAACTAAGAATTATCCAGTTAACATCAAGCTTGAGACTCAAATAATAATGACTTTTTAGGAATTTTTTTCAGTGTATATGCCAATGGCTTATTGAACTATTTCTGTTTGACAAGCCAGGCTTAAAGTAGTGGTACTGGTGTATTCCTGGCATACCAAAAGATCGGTTGTTTAAGAGTTCTGCTGGTGTGTGTATTAACTACCAGTCTTTTGGATTAAAAGATCAATGTATTGTTTCCTTTCACCTCTAACTAGCAGAAAAAAGGAAGTATTCAATAATTATGTTAGATTCCAGATTGTCTTATCTTTTCTTGACAATCAAATAAAGACTTGTGACTGAAGTGAAGTGAAATGAAGGGGCTTCCCTGGTGGCTCAGAGGTTAAAGTGTCTTCCTGCAATGTGGGAGACCTGGGTTTGATCCCTGTGTTGGGAAGATCCCCTGGAGAAGGAAATGGCAGCCCACTCCAGTATTCTTGCCTTTTCTTGACAATCAAAATAAAAACTTGTGACTAGATATCATTATTAGTGTTGTCAAATATTTTGTTGAACTACATAGGTTTTGTGGAGAAGGGGTTATATTTTTAGCAAAGGAATTGCTTCCTTGGGGAAAAATACTGAACATGAAAGCATTAAAGCAAGTGACAAGGAATGGAGGTCATTTATTGTATTCATCCTCTTTGTCCTATATTTATAGTCACTAAACATTCCCTGGGGAGGGAGTATGGAGCTAGGTATCAGGAACTAGACTTTGCTGTTCTATTAAGTCTGCCTTTATCAGTTATTTGCCATATGTCATTTCTCCATCTGAAATGGGTTTTAATACCAAATAATCTAGACATACAGTGTGAGAAGGTATTTTTCTTATTATATAAAGTCATTTACAAGGCTTTAATATTCATGTTTAACCATTTGAAAATGGCCAAACTTTTGCAGCAGAGAGGCTCTGGGCATGGGGGAAAGTAACAAAACATTTTGTTTGGAGCCAGCTTCAGTGGGGAGCTGGAATTAGTATTGTCCTTATACAGTGAAGTTGTAGGATTGCTTACATGGTTGTCCTTTGGAGGTTATGAAGGCACATTGCAGGAGTGGTTTGTTTTTGCTCCACAATGCCTGGACTTCATCTGCTAATACTCAACTACTGGGAGTGATTAAGCACCCAGGTGCTGGGGTCATCTGGACCATGATGTTCACTCACATGTCTGGCCACTGATGCCAACTACTGGCTGGGACCTCAGCTGGGGCTAGTTGACCAGGGTGCATACAAGGTTTTTCTATGTGAGTTGGGCCTCCTCACAGCATTGAGATTTTAGCGTGGTTTCATGTTTTACAGGATGGCTCAGTCTCCATAAGGAAATGTATAAAAATAACTAGTGGAGGCAACATGGCCCTTTCTGAACTGGGCTTAGAAGTCACATAACATCACTTCCTCTGTGACTAGTTATAAGATTCAAGAGAAGGAGACAAAGATCCCTCTTCCTGTTGACAGAAAAAAAATATATATATATATATATGATTCATGTTTTATATATGACTTGAAGGCCACCAAAATCCAAAAAAGAAAACAACAAAAATAAAGTGGTGAGAAACTCTACCCTCTTTGCCCACATCAGGCTGCCTGTAGAAGCTGCAACTCTAATTAAGCTGTGGCAATTTCTGGCTACCCAAGTATTGCTTTAGAGATACCTCTGAGTCTCTCTCTCATCTTGTTTCAAGAAATCCTCCACACTAACATTAGATTAGTTTAGACAATAAGGGTCCCTCATTTCAGTCACATTAAATAATCTCTGTTACCCATTAGGCCGGATTACCAAAAAATATGGCTACTTCCTTATGTCAGCCTACTTAAAATATTCAGTGTAAATTACTTACTCATGAATGTATGAAAAGATTTTTCAGGTGTCAACACTATTTTCAGTACAATGTCAAGGAATGTCCTTCCTTAACATAAAGCATCTCAATGTAAGATTGTCTTTCAGAAGTACTACCTGTGCTTATACCTGCCCTGGAAGCTTGCTGGAACTTGGTTTCAAGATCCCAGACACAGATCCCATGTCCTCTGACTCATGAGGCAAGACATTTTGGGAAGGAGCTGACAATTCCAGTCAAAAACTGTCTGTACAGGCTGTCTGTGCAGGTCTCACTGAGGCTTCCCAGGGGGCGCTAACAGTAAAGAACCCACCTGCCAATGGAGGAGACTTAAGAGATGCCGGATGCCATGATCTTCGTTTTCTGAATGTTGAGCTTTAAGCCAACTTTTTCACTCTCCTCTTTCACTTTCACCAAGAGGCTTTTTAGTTCTTCTTTGCTTTCTGCCATAAGGGTGGTGCNTATATATATATGATTCATGTTTTATATATGACTTGAAGGCCACCAAAATCCAAAAAAGAAAACAACAAAAATAAAGTGGTGAGAAACTCTACCCTCTTTGCCCACATCAGGCTGCCTGTAGAAGCTGCAACTCTAATTAAGCTGTGGCAATTTCTGGCTACCCAAGTATTGCTTTAGAGATACCTCTGAGTCTCTCTCTCATCTTGTTTCAAGAAATCCTCCACACTAACATTAGATTAGTTTAGACAATAAGGGTCCCTCATTTCAGTCACATTAAATAATCTCTGTTACCCACTAGGCCGGATTACCAAAAAATATGGCTACTTCCTTATGTCAGCCTACTTAAAATATTCAGTGTAAATTACTTACTCATGAATGTATGAAAAGATTTTTCAGGTGTCAACACTATTTTCAGTACAATGTCAAGGAATGTCCTTCCTTAACATAAAGCATCTCAATGTAAGATTGTCTTTCAGAAGTACTACCTGTGCTTATACCTGCCCTGGAAGCTTGCTGGAACTTGGTTTCAAGATCCCAGACACAGATCCCATGTCCTCTGACTCATGAGGCAAGACATTTTGGGAAGGAGCTGACAATTCCAGTCAAAAACTGTCTGTACAGGCTGTCTGTGCAGGTCTCACTGAGGCTTCCCAGGGGGCGCTAACAGTAAAGGACCCACCTGCCAATGGAGGAGACTTAAGAGATGCCGGATGCCATGATCTTCGTTTTCTGAATGTTGAGCTTTAAGCCAACTTTTTCACTCTCCTCTTTCACTTTCACCAAGAGGCTTTTTAGTTCTTCTTTGCTTTCTGCCATAAGGGTGGTGCCATCTGCATATCTGAGGTTATTGATATTTCTCCCAGCAATCTTGATTCCAGCTTGTGCTTCATACAGCCTGGCATTTCACATGATATACTCTGCATATAAGTTAAATAAGCAGGGTGACAATATGTAGACTTGACATACTCCTTTCCCAATTTGGAAACAGTCTGTTGTTCCATGTCCAGTTCTAACTGTTGCTTCTTGATCTGCATACAGATTTCTCAGGAGGCAGGTCAGGTGGTCTGGTATTCCCATCTCTTTCAGAATTTTCCACAGCTTTTTATGATCCACACATTCAAAGGATTTGGCATAGTCAATAAAGCAGAAGTAGATGTTTTTCTGGAACTCTCTTGCTTTTTCAATGATCCAACAGATGTTGGCAATTTGATCTCTGGCTCCTCTGCCTTTTCTAAATCTAGCTTGTACATTTAAATAGGAAAGGTCTATTTCTGACTGTGTCAATTGGTTTATATATTCCTCCATCCCATCTCCACATGGCTGTATAAAAGGAATCAACACTTGTATACTTAGAGCCCGCAATTGACAGGCTGATTAGGAAACTGTGTATAGAGAAAATCTCTATGGACCAGGGTATGGAAATATGAATTTCAAGCCTGTTTTGACTTTGCAACTAGTCTTGAGATCTTGATCAAATCAATGGCCCTTATTACTGAGCATTTCTTTTTGTATTTTTTCCTTTCTATATTTACTTGGAGATTCCTTTCCATTTACCTTCCTCTAATTTTCTTTTCCTTATAAAACAGTGCTTCATATGTTTTCAATTAATGATACTGACTTTACTGTCCTTTTTTCATCAGTGAATCAGATCCTTTTTGGGAGATGACCTCTTCTTGATAAAAGATGCCCATATATTCTAAGTGGCAATTTAGATGATTTCTGTTTTGTCTGTCTGGCAGTGCTTACCAGAAAAAGCTTTTTTGGGGCCACTGTAGAAGGAAACATGTTAGCTATTTGGAATGATTTCACTGGTCGAAATCTGAATCTAAATAAAGAGATTGCAGCTGCTCAAGGGATATCCCAAATCCTATTGTAAGTCTGACAGGAAAGAATCCTAAGAGAAAGTTTTCCTTTGAGCAAACATGTGACCCAGATATGACATGATTCTCACTTTGGTTACATCTTTCTCCAAGGTTCCATAGCTGAATCTAATTTTTTCCTTTGGATGTTTGATAAAGGAACCAAAAATCAAAGTCTGAGGATGAAGTCCTTAGAGTAAAGGAGTACAAAATAAGGTATAAAAAAGAATGGTGGGACTGAGCATGGAGGTGAATGTGGGGGTTGTGGTGAGCAGATGAAATGTTGGCAAAAGTTAGAAGGATTCTTTTTAACAAGCCTTTAAAGCAGAGTAAAAGCTTTCATTTCATGAGGTGGTGGGTAGATAAAGTGAAAAAACTTCCTTGACCAAATATACTCAGTATGACTTGCTGATTTATAGACGAAAAGAGGAGTATTTCCTAATATTAGGAAGGGATGTAGCAGAAGGAAACCATGACTCAGATAAAAGTGGGTTCTGGACTTTGACAGCGTCTTGGCTGGCAGGCTCTTTTCATGGTCCATCCTTGGAGGATTGTCACATGCTGGGTCTCTGCTCAAGAGCTTATTATATTGAGGCGTCAGCACTGGGAAAAGAGCCAGCCACTGGCCGCTGTGGATGTGAGAGTAAGGAAGAGACAGGACGAATAAAGGGCCAGATAACACCATATGGGGGAAAGAGCAAGACAGACCCTAAGGATGAGAGGGGCAAAGCCCCAGGACTAGAGAACTGCTTGGTTAACTTTGCTATAACCATGACTCTCATCATTGACTTTGTCAATGTAGAATGAAGCACAAGTAGTATGACAGGATTCATGATAATAGCATACACGTTTGATTGTTTATTTAACAAACACTTACTGCATATGAGTGTGGGAAGCCATGAGCTGATCACGGGGGAACTGAATATTAGTCAGACTCCACCTTCAGGGAGCTCTCAGACTGGAGTCATAAGGAAAGGCCGTATTTCCATGTATGGCACATCTACAACAAATAATTTAATTAAAGACTGGTCTCATCATTTCCGGCTCAACTTTTTCTCCAGACTCTTTCATTTGGGTGGTAGATATTTCTTTGTGTCCAAAAAAAACAAAAAAAACAAACCAGTTTCATAAACGTTTACAGCTGGTAGGAGTGGAGTGGCTGTAAACATGTGTTAAGTAAAGGGTGGTATGCCAGAAAATAGCCCTTCGAAAATACCCACTCCTAATCCTTTGAACCTGTGAATGTTCCTTTACTTGGAAAAAAGACTTTTTGCTGAAATCTTGATTTGAGCCCAGTGAAATAGATTTTGACTTCCTGGCCTCCAAAACTGTGACAGAATAGATTCCTGTTATTTTAAGCCAGGAAGTTGTGATTATTTGTTACAGTAGTCACAGGAAACTAATAGCACCTAGAAAGCCATGAATATAATCTTGCTGCTCTTCATTTTATTTATTTATTTTGGCTGCACTGAGTCTTTGTTGTGGTGTACAGGCTCCTAGGTGAGAGGCTTGGGCTTTCCCTAGTCAAGGTTTGGGCTCTCTAGTTGTGGCATGACAGCTTAGTTACCCTGCTGCATGTGGCATCTTCGTTAACTGACTAGGGTCAAACCCACATCCCCTGAATTGGACAGTGGATTCTTACCCATGGGACCACCAGGGAAGTCCCTGGTCTTTATTTATTTGATGACTGCCATATTCCTCTGAGTGATGTTTGAGCATGTCTATTTATACTATACATCAGAACATTATTCTTCCCTCCTGTTTTCATCCCTCCCCCTCCCTTTCTTCTCCCCCCACTTATCCCTCTTTCTCATACACATATATGGATGTGAAGAAATAAAAATGAGGCAGTATTAGTGCAGAGTACCAAAATGCCTCGATGATTCATCTAAATCAAGTATTTATTTATATTAGACAGAGTTCCAAAATCCTGCTTCAAAGCATATGCTTATTCAAGAACTTGGGGCTGGAGACAAAGTGTTGAAAACCATAGCAAAATGGTACTTGATTGTATTTATAATAACTTTGCCATGATTTCTGCTTTTGAATTTTAACATTAGTCAAACTTAGAGGCAGATCCTAACAAGTAACAAAGCATGATAAGTGATGAGAATAAAGGAAGACTGATCCATTAGCAACATTCCTGGCTTGGAGCATTGTTTGGACTACAGGAGTATGTAACAATTGTGTTGATACCAATGGCTACTCTATTCAAAAATTAATATATTCTTAAAAGGCACAATTTAAATTGTTGTCCAAGAATCCAAAAGTAAAAACCACCATGTTTATTGCTGTAGCAATAACCGTTGAAAGTGGTCAGTTGCACAATCATTTAGCACTTCCAGAAATGTTCAGCAGGAATTTTACATAGATTATCAGAACAGATGTTAGCTTCTGAATTATTAATGAAAATTAACAATGCCATTTGAATCTCTTAAGATTCTGTATGGCCACTCAAATAGTCTTTTATCAACTGATTTGTTTAATGCCAGAAACAATGTTAGTAACCAGTTCAATTTGTGACACGCCAAGTTGAGTAGTGAATCCTTGATATTGGATAGCATAACCACTTAGAGCCAAGGAAAAGGGAAGAAAAATATCTTAATATCTAGTTACTTGGACAACTAAAATAAAGCCAGGATTCAGCTGTCTCTTATACACATCTATCAGAACATTATTCTTCCCTCCTGTTTTCATCCCTCCCCCTCCCTTTCTTCTCCCCCCACTTATCCCTCTTTCTCATACACATATATGGATGTGAAGAAATAAAAATGAGGCAGTATTAGTGCAGAGTACCAAAATGCCTCGATGATTCATCTAAATCAAGTATTTATTTATATTAGACAGAGTTCCAAAATCCTGCTTCAAAGCATATGCTTATTCAAGAACTTGGGGCTGGAGACAAAGTGTTGAAAACCATAGCAAAATGGTACTTGATTGTATTTATAATAACTTTGCCATGATTTCTGCTTTTGAATTTTAACATTAGTCAAACTTAGAGGCAGATCCTAACAAGTAACAAAGCATGATAAGTGATGAGAATAAAGGAAGACTGATCCATTAGCAACATTCCTGGCTTGGAGCATTGTTTGGACTACAGGAGTATGTAACAATTGTGTTGATACCAATGGCTACTCTATTCAAAAATTAATATATTCTTAAAAGGCACAATTTAAATTGTTGTCCAAGAATCCAAAAGTAAAAACCACCATGTTTATTGCTGTAGCAATAACCGTTGAAAGTGGTCAGTTGCACAATCATTTAGCACTTCCAGAAATGTTCAGCAGGAATTTTACATAGATTATCAGAACAGATGTTAGCTTCTGAATTATTAATGAAAATTAACAATGCCGTTTGAATCTCTTAAGATTCTGTATGGCCACTCAAATAGTCTTTTATCAACTGATTTGTTTAATGCCAGAAACAATGTTAGTAACCAGTTCAATTTGTGACACGCCAAGTTGAGTAGTGAATCCTTGATATTGGATAGCATAACCACTTAGAGCCAAGGAAAAGGGAAGAAAAATATCTTAATATCTAGTTACTTGGACAACTAAAATAAAGCCAGGATTCAGGTTCTAAAAAGAGCACCCTATCATTGTCATTGTAACTACAGATTAAATGCTGGAGTTAAGATTTTGGAGTTACCTAGTTCCAGAGAAATGTGGGATGTGACTAAAATCACTAGAGTCAAATAATAGATGTAAAAATTCATTAATTTCCTTCATGTCTGTACTTGTTGCTCAGTTGCTAAGTTGTGTCCAACTCTTTGAGACCCCATGGACTGTAGCACATCAGGCTTCCCTGTTCTTCACTATCTTCCAGAGTTTACTCAAACACATGTCCATTGAGTTGGTGACACTATCTAACCATCTCATCCTCTGCCATCCTTTTCTCCTTTGCCTTTGTCTTTCCCAGCATTGGTGTCTTTTCCAGTGAGTCAGCTCTTCATATCAGATGGCCAAAGTATTGGAGCTTCAGCTTCAGCCTCAGTAAATATTCAGAGTTTGAATGACTGGTTTGGTCTCCTTGCAGTCCAAGGGACTCTCAACAATCTTCTCCAGCACCACATTTCAAAAGCATCAGTTCTTTGGTGCTCAGCCTTCCTTATGATCCAACCCTTACATCCGTATGTGACTACTGGAACTATCTCCTGAATCACTAATGATACTTTCCACAGGGAATTCTGCTGTTTTATTCTGATGGTATTACACAATCACTTATGAATTTTCACATAATCCCAATATTTTACAAAATATATCCTTTATTAAACTATCATCAGTTGCCCAATTCAGCTGTGCATCCTTTTCTCCCTAGACCCTTATTAATTCATGCTTAGGATGTGCAGCACATGTGGAACAAAGACTTTCTGTTACTTTCATGCATTTATGTGAGGCTTTTCTTTATGATGCAGTTTGTATTTTAATTTCAGGATGTATTGCCCCCAAACACAAACATTTTCTTATTATTGCCATTCAATTTTTCAAATTAGTGACTTAACATTAATATGACTATATCTTCCCCAGTGGCTCAGATGGTTAAGAAACTGCCTGCAATATAGAAGATCCCTGGGTCAGTAAGATCCCCTGAAGAGGGAAATGGCAACCCACTCCAATATTCTAGCCTGGAGAATTCCGTGGATACAAGATCATCGTGGGCTATAGTCCATGGTGTCGCAAAGAGTTGGACACGACTNTGGGTCAGTAAGATCCCCTGAAGAAGGAAATGGCAACCCACTCCAATATTCTAGCCTGGAGAATTCTGTGGATACAGGATCCTCGTGGGCTATAGTCCATGGTGTCGCAAAGAGTTGGGCACGACTGAGCAACCAACACTTTCACTTTCATATACAATCTATAAATCCCATCTGGATTTTATCTAGTGCAAAGAAATGTCTTTTTCCTTCCTGGGTCAGGATTTGATCCTGAAACACATGTTGCATTCTGTATTAAGTGCTATAATTCTCCTTCAGTCTGAAGTAATCCCACACTTTCCTTGTCTCCTATTCCCTTGATAGTCATAAGAAGTATAGGCTTTTTATCATGAAGATCATTCTCAACCAGAGTCTGATTGATATTTTCCTGTGAATCTCAATGCAAGAATATTTTTCTGCATTCTTAATAGGAATAAAAAAGAAACAAAGAAAAGAAAGAAAAAAGGTGCTGCATTCTCATTCTGTGTACTACATCAAGGCAACCATAATTTCAGGTGATTTCCACCACTGGTCACTTGGTCAACTTGGTGTTCACAAAGTTTCTCCAACTTTCAGTTCAGTTCAGTCNTGTATATATAACTGGAAGGACTGATGCTGAAGCTGAAACTCCAATACTTTGGCCACCTGATGCAAAGAGCTAACTCATTTGAAAAGACCCTGATGCTAGGAAAGACTGAAGGCAGGAGGAGAAGGGGATGACAGAGGACAAGATGGTTGGATGGCATCACTGACTCAATGGACATGAGTCTGGGTAAACTCCAGGAGCTGGTGATGGACAAGCAGGCCTGGCGTGCTGTGGTCCATGGGGTTGCAAAAAGCTGGACACGACTGAGTGACTGAACTGAAATTCTCCCTAAATATCTCAACTTCTGGATCCAATAGACAGCTGTCATAGTGGGGTTTTTATAAAAATATATATTTGGTCTTTGACGCCATTCATGGCACCAAACTTCCAAATCCTTGGGATATCCTAAGTGAGAGCAAAAAGGTGTATTTCGTTATGTTATGAGATGACTTTTGGAAAGCCCCTAGGTAAGTAACCTAGGACTGAGAGCTGGTTACCAGTGGAGTAAACCACGAGATATGAGGGTTGCAACTTGCAGTACTCTCCCCAGTCCCCACCCAGGTGCCATCTCTGGGGAAGGGAGAGGGGCTGGAGATTTGAGTCCAGTCACTAACAGCCAATGATTTAATCAGCAGCAGAAAAGCAGCAGCTTCAGAGAGTTTCCAGATTGGTGAACCTGTGGAAATCTGGGGAGAGTGTGGAAGCTCTGTGCCCATTCCCCTATACTAAACTATGATTTCTTCCATCTAGCTGTTCATCTGTGTCCTTTAGAGTACCCTTTATAATGAACTAGTGATCTATTAAGTCAATGCTTCTCTGAGTTCTGTAAGCTACTATAGAAAATTAGTGGAATTCCAGGAGGGGGGCATTGGAACCTCTGACCTACAGCCTGAAGCACAAGTGACAACATGGATTTGGGATTGGTACTGAATAGGGGCATGGGGGGAGGGGCAATTATGTGTGATTAAGCTCTTAACCTGTAGGATTTGATGGTTAATTCTGCATAGAAAGTATTAGAACTGAGTTAAATTTGTGAAACACCCTCTCAGTGTCCATGGAGAACCAAGTTAATTGCTTGGTGGTGTGGAAAAGAAAAACAAGTTTTGAACAGTTCAAGCTAAGTATGTTAAAATCTTAGCATATAATATTTTCTTTCCTTCTCATATATTTCCACAATAAATGGCCCTTTTACTATATCCTTATTTCAGAGAATGTCACTTTTATTTATGTAGCGACCTAAGACTGTAATCTAAGATCAAAACTCAAAATCTTCCTCATTTCTTGTAGACAATTAACTTACCTTCCTTAATATTTTTGGGATCAGTTCTTTTTTCTTTCCCTGAATCATCACCTTACTTCAGAGCCTCATAATTTTTTCCTTGCTTTGATGTGAGAGCCTCCAAAGTATTTAGCCTGCCTACAGTCCAGCTCTTTTCTAGTCCATTTTCATACTTCACCCACCCGCAGTGGTATGTTTAAAACTCAAAGCTTGAATTTTACATTTTTCTAACATTCTTCTGATTCTGTAAATTCCATGAATTTACTACATCTGATTCAGCTTTGCATCTCTACTGCTTAAGTGAAAGCTATATATAGGATATTTACTAATTCATTCTCTAATTCATTCCTCCACTTTCTATCTAGCACTTTCTGTGATCCAGGGACTGGTACATGTACTGGGTATACAAATGTAAACAAAATAGCTAAAGTCTCTGTTCTGTGAAAAGACAATAGTGTGATATGATAGAAAGTAAACAGAACTGGATATCTTACATAGAATTATCAGAGAAGGCTTCTCTATGGGGCCTTGGAATTTGTAAGGGTGAGAAGGATTCAGTCTTGAGAAACAAAAATGGGACTGAGTATCTGGAGCAGGGTAGGCTAAAGGGAAATTTCAGTGAGGTAAAATTGCCCAGTTAGGAAAGCGCCAAAAGGCAGAAGTCAGTACACTTTCCTTCCATGTCTGAGTGAATATAAAGAAGTAGGTGGGGAACTTCTTTATTCTTTGACTTAGCCAGGTAACAGACACTGGAAGAACTGCTTTCCAATCTTTCCATGCTATTGCCTTTACACTTACACTGGCTACTGAAACCTATGATCAGAATAACACTGACATATATATATACTACCATGTATAAAATAGCTAATGATGGTTGCTGTATAACACAGGGGGCTCAGCTCAGTGCTCTGTGAAAACCAAGAAGGTGGGATGAGGGTCGGTGGGAAGGACGTTCAAGAGGGAGGGGAGATATATATATATTATATTATATATATATATGAAAAGTGAAATGAAAGTGTGAAAGTGAAAGTTGCTCAGTCATGTCTGACTCTTTGCAACCCAGGCCATAATACTGAAGTGGGTAGCTGTTCCCTTCTCCAGGGGATCTTCCCAATCCAGGGATTGAACCCCGGTCTCCTAAACTGCAGGCGGATTCTTTACCAGCTGAGCCACAAGGGGACCCCATATATACATACTTATAGCCAGTTCACATTGTTCTATAGCAGAGACCAACACACACTGTAAAGCAGTTATCTTCCAATTAAAAAAATTATCTTTCAACTTAAAAAAATCCTATGGTAAACCATAATGGAAAAGAATATTTAAAAAATGTGTAAGCATATATAATATATATGTATAACTGAGTCACTTTGCTGTGTAATATGAGCTAACAACCTTATAAATCAACTATACCTCAATAAAAATAAATAAGCAAGAAAAATAAAAGTTGTCAGTGGGGATTAGTGAGCTCTGTTGGCCTTTAAACTGTTGATTGAGAACATTCGAGTGCCAGCAAGGAATAAGCCAGCAAGTCCCTGTGATATTTAAAATGGATCCATTTCACAACGTATTTTCCCCAAGTCTTTTAAAATCCTTCAGCTAAGCCTCAGAAGCACGACTCCAGAGTGAATTAGCGTCAAGAAAAAGAAATTATTCCTTTGTTTTGATTGATGCTAAAGGGCCTGCTTTCACATTAGAGCAAGAAGTCCTCTGATTTTTTTTTTAAAGCGTTGTCAAATTCAAATATGCTTTCTATCGTATGCATAAATTTCCAAAAGGGTCCTAAAATTCAAATAGTTTAGTTTACTAACTGCATCTTCAACTTTTTATATACAGAGGCAAGACAGTTCTATATAGATGAAGAAAGTCTGGATAATGAGGATAGAACTGCAAATTGTTGTGTCACAGAGAAGAGTGTTGGTTTCATTTGGATGCGTGTTCAACTCTTTGTGACCCCCTGGACTATAGCCTGCCAGGCTCCTCTGACCATGGGATTTTCTAGGCAAGAATACTGGAGTGGGTTGCAATTTCCTTCTTCAGGGGATCTTCACAACCAAGGATCAAACCCATATCTCCTGCAGCTTCTGCACTGGCAGGCAGATTCTTTACCACTGAGTCACTTAGACAATAATTCAAAAAAACAGTACTATGCTGAATGTTACACTTAACTGAATTTGGTTAGCTGTTTACAGTGCTGGATGGAGTTTGGAGGTGGGTGGTAATGGGTTTCTATTCCTTGTCATAAAATATTAGGGGCTTTGTAGACAAACAAATCTTTTTGCCTCTGACCTAAAACATACACTCTTCTGAGCTTTAAACGTGGGAGCCAATTTCCTTTAATGCAGTATAAGCCAGACTTGCCAGGTGATAAAAATTACCTCAGGCAATCCTATCATTTTACATTCCTCAGTCCCTACTGAGACTGCTGACTTTCTAAGGAAAGGGCTGGGAAACACGTATTTAATGCCTCTAATGATCAGGAAAATTTGAGACTCACAGGCCTCATGTGACTAATTAGGCATTTTTTGGATTAGTCCCTAAAATTTCCAAGGTTCACCAGTTTGAGAAATGCTGACTCGAAAAGGTAAAGGCTGATACTTTTAAAATTTTTCACATGGTAAGTGTCACTGATAAAGTGGTTTACCTTTGGCTCCAAGGGTTAGTTGCTCAGTCACGTCCAATTCTTAGCAACTCCATGGCCTGTAGCCACCAGGCTCCTCTGTCCATGGGGTTTCCCAGGCAAGAATACTGGAGTGGGTTGCCATTTCCTTCTCCAGGGGATCTTTCTGACCCAGGGATCAAACCTGTGTCTCCCACATTGCAGGCAGATTCTTTACCGCCTGAGCCACCGGGAAAGTTTAACTTTAATTCTGTCCAAATTAGTTTTAAGGCTTATCTTTAAATGAAAAAGTGAGATTTGAAAATTCTCAGAGAACTCATAAACCCTTGAGACATCGTGGGACAATCCTTAGTTGGAGAGACTCAATTTGACTACACAGCTAACCACGCCAGTGGATTTATTGCCACCTCATTACTTCCTAACTTTTTCTTATCCAGTGTCTCAGTCTCCCACTCTAAAGTCATACGCGTTGTCATAATGGACAAGGATTTCACATTTGGGAATACCTAATATGTGCCAGTTACTAAGATGTTTAGGTCTAGCTCTGTATATGTTACTGCATTATTTCAAAAAAAAAAAAAAAAAAACCTTTCCNCACGCCAGTGGATTTATTGCCACCTCATTACTTCCTAACTTTTTCTTATCCAGTGTCTCAGTCTCCCACTCTAAAGGCATACGCGTTGTCATAATGGACAAGGATTTCACATTTGGAAATACCTAATATGTGCCAGTTACTAAGATGTTTAGGTCTAGCTCTGTATATGTTACTGAATTATTTCAAAAAAAAAAAAAACCTTTCCCAATTATATTGTCTGTAATTCTCTTTTAGGATAAGAGGCAAACCATCTGAAAATAAGGTATATCCAGAATGTGCGTGTTTGGTAAAACAACTTCTGGAACCCATCTCATAGTTAGAAATCTATGAGTTTGTTCTCCTTTAATAGCTATACTCAAAAAGAAAAATGATTATTTATGTCTAAAATGAAGATTCCTAGACTGTGAGCTCTGAACCATCAAAGCAAGCCTAATGATACAGATTAGCTAATTACTCTGATCCAAAGCTTGTTAAAACATTTTCAAGGGTTTTTGAAATATTTCCTTGCAGTCTTCAGTTTTACTATACATGCTTTTCATATCCTGCCAGCAGCCACAGTTTCAGAAAGAAGCAACACATTCAGTTCAGTTCAGTTCAGTTGCTCATTTGTGTCCAACTCTTTGTGACCCCATGGACTGCAGCACACCAGGTCTCCGTGTCCATCACCAACTCCAAGTTTACCCAAACTCATGTCCACTGAGTCAGTGATGCCATCCAAACATCTTATCCTGTGATCATCCTCTTCTCCTCTGCCTTCAATCTTTCCCAGCATCAGGGTCTTTTCAAATGAGTCAGCCCTTCGCATCAAGTGGCCAAAGTATTGGAGTTTCAGCTTCAACATCAGTCTTTCCAATGAATATTCAGGACTAATTTACTTTAGGATGGACTGGTTGGATCTCCTTGCAGTTCAAGGAACTCTCAAGAGTCTTCTCCAACACCACAGTTCAAAAGCATCCATTCTTCGGTGCTCAGTTTTCTTTGTAGTCCAACTCTCACTTCCATACATGACTACTGGAAAAACCATAGCCTTGACTAGAAGGGACCTTTGTTGGCAAAGTAATGTTGCTTTCTAATATGCTGTCTAGGTTGGTAATAACTTTCCTTCTAAGGAGTAAGCTTCTTTACTTTCTGCAGTCACCATCTGCAGTGATTTTGGAGCCCAAAATATATTTCCTCACAGTCAATATGGAAATCTTTTAGGAAGTTCTTAAGGAACCCCTGTTACTCAGAGCAGTCTTAGTTACTCAGATAAAGAAAGTATTAATAGTCTGGGTTACTCAGACTGAATCAAGAAAGACTGAGAAATGGTCTGAGTTACTCAGACAAGGAAAGCTGAGGAATTCATCTGTGTGCTGTGCTAAGTGGCTTCAGTCGTGTCTAACTGTTTGCGATCCTAAGGACTATAGTGCAAGGTTCCTCTGCCAGGCAAGAACACTGGGGTGGGTTGCCAATCCTTGCTTCAAGGATCTTCCTGACAACCCAGGGATTGAACCTGCGTCCCTTATGTCTCCTGCACTAGCACACAGGTTCTTCACCATTAGCGCCACCTGGGAAGCCCACATTTCTTATAGTTTAAANGGGTTGCCAATCCTTGCTTCAAGGATCTTCCTGACAACCCAGGGATTGAACCTGCGTCCCTTATGTCTCCTGCACTAGCACACAGGTTCTTCACCATTAGCGCCACCTGGGAAGCCCACATTTCTTATAGTTTAAATCTATCAGATACCTAGCTTTCTCTCCCATTTTTCTTTCTGCTCCCCCAACCCCGACTCATACCCCAACACACACGTACATAAAACAGTATATTTTCCTTTGGAGTGAATTGGTGTTTTTCTGACTAAATATGTATATATTTCTAAGACTGCATTTGACCAGAAAATCTAGGACATTGAGGAGGAGAAAGAAAATGAGACTTTAGGTCATTATAAGAAATGAAATTACATACAAATTAGTAGTATCCCCAGACATAGTTGTGATAAATATTTTTTTTCAGATGTCATAAAGAATATCAATAGATAAATTGTAATAGGCCACATACCAAGTATTTTATAGCATACCCCTTATCCTAGGTCTATGTCTTTAAATAAATCAAACAAATATATATTAATACTTAAATAACTCTAGGTTTTCAAATAAAAATAAGATATAATTCCTCCTTTTTTGGTAATCTCTATCACAAAATGGGGACTTCCCTGGTGGCTTAGACAGTAAAGCATCTGTCTATAATGCGGGAGACCTGGGTTTGATCCCTGAGTTGGGAAGATCCCCTGGAGAAGGAAATGACAATTGGGGTGCTTCCCAGGAGGTGTCAGTGGTAAAGAACCCCCCTGTCAGTGCAGGAGAGAGAAGAGATGTGGGTTCCATCCCGGGGTCAGAAAGATCACTAGGAGGAAGGCATGGCAACCCACTCCAGTATTCTTGCCCAGGGAACTCAATGGACAGAGGAGCCTGGGGGGCTACAGTCCACAGAGCTGAAAAGAGTCAGACATGACTGCAATGACACGAATGCATGCACACATCACAAAACTGGCCAGGATGTGCCACACTCAGTTCATGGGAAATTGGCTTTATTCTGAAAGTGCTTCTCTAGCTTTGTCATATGAAATAACCATGATTTGTATTGAATTTGTCTAGTACTTTGGAATAGGCCATTAACTGATTCAACTATTTGGAAAATTCACTCTAATCTTTGTTATCCCAGAAAATCTTTGTATCCTATTTAGAATTGGTATATGGTCTGTCAGTCATTTTATTATTGATATTGTTTTTTAAAAAATTGTCAGTTATGGTCATGAATATCAGAAATGGCTAAAATAGATTAAAAATAGTAGGAAATTATACTATATTATTTCTGAGCTGTTTAAATTAAGAGCTCATGTGATATTAGAGGTCAAATCATCTACCAGAAGAAGACCTAAAGACATAATTTAAAGGGCAATAAGAAATGAAGCACCAGTCTATGTTCAATGCAGGATACAGGATGCTTGGGGCTGGTGTACGGGATGATCCGGGGAGNTTTTCAGAGTAACAATTCATGCTGCGCACATGCAATTCACCATGTTGCATTTAAATACAAAATGACAAGACTTCCAAGTTTTACTTTTTATTATGTTAGCTTAAATTACTGGTGAAAAATTCAAAATCATAGGTTACTTTCAAACAAATGAAGTTTGATTTTAAAATTTGCTTCCCTATTTTGTGAGGTTCTTTCTCGGATCAGAAAATGTCACTATTATAAAGCAGTGAAGTTCTCCTGGGAGATCCAGCTGAAAGAAAGAAGAAAAAAACTAGTTTCTCATTTAAATGGGGATTTAATGAGGCTTCCCAGATGGCACAGTGGTAAAGAATCCACCTGCTGGTACAGGAGATCCAGGAGACAGGGGTTCAATGCCTGGGTCTGGAAGATCCCCTGGAGAAGAAAATGGCAACCAATTCCAGTATTCTTGCTTGGAAAATCCCATGGACAGAGGAGCCGGGCAGGTTATAGTTTGTGAGGTCGCAAAGAGTTGGACATGACTGAGTAACTGNACAGGGGTTCAATGCCTGGGTCTGGAAGATCCCCTGGAGAAGAAAATGGCAACCAATTCCAGTATTCTTGCTTGGAAAATCCCATGGACAGAGGAGCCGGGCAGGTTATAGTTTGTGAGGTCGCAAAGAGTTGGACATGACTGAGTAACTGAGTACACACTTGAAAAATGTTTTCTTTTCTTATTAAATAAAGTTTAGAAAATAAAAAAAGGAGAAATAAGAGAAAAAAATCCCACTTTAAATGTTATTATTCAAAGTAGTTCTTTTAACCTTTAGTATATTTTCTTCTAAAGTTTTATCTAGGTTCACCTTTAGGGATTTTCATAGTTGTATATAGGCAATATCAAATTCTATTTAATTTTCTTTTTACCAGTACACATCATATTTCTCTATATTATTATAAATTTCTCAGAGATACAGTTTAAATCTCTGCAGAATATTTCATTGGTTTTATATCCCATAATTCGTTTCCTGATTTCTCTATGGATACACAGTTAAAGAACCTCTAGTCTTTCATTGATTTTTACGCAGTTTTGTATTTCTATCACTGACATGTTGCATTTCTCCATGATTCAATGCATCCTTAGGAAAATAAACCCTATCAATAAATTTGTAAACAAATTTCTCTCAGATGAAGCTCAGTGGCATTTTCCAGAGATGGTAATGGAAATTGACTACAATTCTTATGGCTGAAGGTAGAGCTCTTTTGTTTAGAGAAGTTAAATTAGATATTACTGACTTAGTACTTTTAAAGTGGACATTTATTGGGAATTCTCTTGAGGTCCATGATTAGGACTCCACACATTCACTGCCATGGGCCTGGGTTCTATCCCTGGTCAGGGTACTAAGACTGCAATATTTATCAATTTTTCATGCTCAGTTGCTTCTGTCATGTCCAACTCTTTGCAACCCCATGGACTGTATCTCACTCCTTTCTCCATGGGATTTTCCACACAAGAATACTAGAGTGGGTTGCCATGCCCTTCTCCAGGGGATCTTCCCAACCCATGGGTGGAAATTTGTGTCCCTTACATTTCTAGTATTGGCAGGGGGTTCTTTAGCACTGGTGCTTCCTGGGAAGTCCATTAATCAATACCCAATTTAAAAAATCATTATCTGGAAAATTATGTATACAGCAATGTAACTTTAACTAAATGGCAAAAATTACATAAAACAATAAATTTCCTAACTTAAAGTGTATGTGATCATATTTTTGCTAAATGTATGAGACTGAATATTGTCGTCTGAGGAGTAAACTGCACCCAAAAGCATAGTGGAAACCAATTCGTTCCCTCACTGCCTCTGCAATCTGTCCACAAAATGACCAGTCCTGGACAGGACTGTCAGTGAAAGGTAGACTGATGAACTGCATTTCCTTTTGTGTCTGGGGCTCTGAATGCAAGCAAGGTTACACTGTTATTTGTTGAAATAATAGCTTGAAACAGAGAAAGTGCTATTGATCCTTTCATCAATAAATCACGAGTAAACAATGCAAGCTCCCTGAGCTGCTTGGGGAAAATTATGACACCTCATTTCCTCTTTGCTTCCCCAAGTAGAGCAGGATCATTCACTAAATACGAAAAGGGAAATTTCAATTCCAAGTTGACTTGTAACATTTTTTTCAGAGAAAACTCTCCCTCTATGAGTTTACCTCTAATAACAGTCTTTAATGTAACTCTTCCTTTTCATTTCTTCTTCCCTTGTTTTTCTTCTTTCTCTCCCATCCCCTATTCCTCCTCCTTTTCAGCCTCATTCTCTTTCTTCTTATTCTTTATTGAACACTGCTTCTGGGCAGAGGGGGAGGATACAGGAGCCATTTCTGAAAAGAAAAACCAGGTTTTTTTAAAAGACAATAAGAAAAAAATGTCTCTCCTTTGCTGTTTTCCCTGACAATGCAGATTGAATAACTTCTGGACATCTGTCAGAACTGGCTCTCAGGGGTTTTGGGGTTTGCTTAGGTCTGGCAAGTAGACAGCACTACCCCAGCAGCTGAACAATGATCCAGGACAGATTTTAGCAGAAGCCAGCGAGGGGTAGGTGACATTGCAGGTTGTGGAGGAGGACAGGCCTCCCGAGTAAACACAGCAGGCAATTCAGGCAGCAGTACTGAGTGCTCCTCATGGTCTAAAGAGGCCACACATGACAGGTTATTGGTTTTGACATGCTACAAGGCAGAGAGGAAGGGAATTTAAGAGTAAGTAGAGGGAGATAACTCACTGGAACTGTGGTGCAGCCAGAAGACTCCTGCACATGGGGAAATAGAGCAAGGCAAATCCAAATCTAGAAGGAAATCCTTAGAGAAATATGTATTTATCAATGTATTTATTGCCCAATATTGTGATGCAAATTGTGCTAATGTTCTAATGCTTATTTAGAATTTTTAATAGATTTTAAATTGATTGGGTCCTCAATATGATTAAAATGAAAATCTATTTAAATATAAATGTATGCACACTGACTTAGCAAAATATTTTAATATAAATGTCATAGCAAGCCAGGCTTCCCTGGTGGGTCAGTGGTAAAGAACTCACTTGCCAAGCAGGAGATGCGGGTTTGATATGGAGGTTGGGAAGATCCACTAGAGAAGGGAATGGCAACCTGCTCCAGTATTCTTGCCTGGGAAAATCCAGGGACAGGAGAGTCTGGTGGGCTATTGTCCATGGGGGTTGCAAAAGAGTCAAACATGACTTCACTACTAAAATAACAAACAACAACAAACAAGCCACAATATAGTTATATGTGTATCCCTCTATACATGAGTAATTAAAAAAATAAATAAAAAGTTAGCAAGCTCTAGATAGATTCTTCTGTATCAATACAGCATCAGCCAATTTCGACATGTGATTATATTTGCAAACAGAAATAAACATTATAGAGGGATTATTAATAAATTAAGTGCAGTTAATGCATCTTTTGCTTATACAAGAATGAATTGTGGAAGGGGCAAAACTTGCACTAAAATTTTATTTTTGTACCAGTCTTATGTATAACTGTAGACAAATTATGTTCCCAACATGGGTTGTTTTGGTGGAAAGATCTGCCAACCAACAAAGCACCAGCCTATCAGAATCAAGGCTATGGTAACTTTCATCGTGATGAGTCGTGTCTTAAAGAATATTGGCACTGGCAATTGCTAACACAGGTTTGGGTGATAATGAAAACTCTTGGTTATTTTGGCAACATATTCAAATACTGAAGAATCTAAGTATGCTTGAGGGGAACTGGGGCTAGTTTGTAGATGGCTAGAAGAGGCTGGATGTTTCTCACCATCAGAATTTACCTTTGTCCTTTATTTTCTAGAATAGAAATGAGACTACCAATGAAATGTTACTGATACTTCAGACTATGGATTTTATTAGAACTGCACCTAGTTTGTAATAAGAATTTTACCCTGCAAGATATTTTTTCTTTCTTTTATACATCTTCAAAGTAGAAGTTTCCTTAGTGTTCAAAAGTCAGTTAGTATTTCCTAATGGAGGGGGAAAAAAGGCCAAAAGCCAGGATCTGCCAAGAAGAGCAGTTTTATTTGTCTGAAGAGTTTTTGTTTTATTTATAGGCTGAGCAAAGAAAAGACCAAGCTACAGTTTTTCTTTTGGTAATTTAGAAGCAAATAAAAGTCATCTTTTAATAATACAACTAAATATTGAAAATGTTTCAGACAAGCTTGAAAAGATTATTATTTATTGGATATAATATTCTCAAGTAATGTCTGTATTATTTAGTATATTGTGTTCCTTAAATCCTCTTTGTTAGAGTAACTGACTCAATCTAGCCACATATGAGGAGGAGGCGTTGGCATCCCACTCCAGTACTCTTGCCTGGAAAATCCCATGGATGGAGGAGCCTGGTAGGCTGCAGTCCATGAGGTCGTGAAGAATTGGACATGACTGAGTGACTTCCCTTTCACTTTTCACTTTCATGCATTGGAGAAGGAAATGGTAACCCACTCCAGTGTTCTTGCCTGGAGAATCACAGGGACAGGGGAACCTGGTGGGCTGCCGTCTATGGGGTCACACAGAGTCGGACACGACTGAAGTGACTTAGCAGCAGCAGCCACATATGAAAGAAATAGATTTAAATCTCCAGTTATATCACTATTTGTGAATTTTTAATCAATATCTTGTTTCCATAATTTACATATTTTAAGACACCATAATTATATGCTTATACATAAGTGATTATTATATTTTCTGAGTGTTCTTTTATTATTTCATTATATGAATTTCTTTTATTAATAATTTTTGCTTATAATTCCATTTTTATTAGGTTCAGTTCAGTTCGGTTCAGTTGCTTAGTCATGTCCAACTCTTTGCAACCCCATGAATCGCAGCACACCAGGCCTCCCTGTCCATCACCAACTCTCAGAGTTCACTCAAACTCATGTCCAT
>SJYW01048066.1:0-12742 GCA_006410735.1 Raphicerus campestris | reverse complement strand
CGAGGCAAGTGTTTCATATCGCGACATAAGTCAATTATCGTGACATAAACCACATATCGTGACATAAATCACTTATCGCAAGAAGTGTTTTATATCGTGACATAAGTCTCATCTCGACATAAATCACATCGTTACAAGTGTTTTATATCGCAACATACCGCGACATAAGTCTTATCGCGACATAAATCACTTATCGCGACAAGTGTTTTATATCTCGACATAACTCATTGTCGCGACATAAATTACTGAACGCGACAAGTGTTTTATATCGCGACGTCTCTTATCGTGACATAAATCACTTATCGCCACAAGTGTTTTATATGGTGACATATCGCGACATGTCTCTTATTACGACATAAATCACATCGCGACAAGTGTACTATATCGCGACAAAAGTCACTTATCGCGACATAAATCACTTATCTCGACAAGGGTTTTATATCGCGACATAAGTCTCTGATCGCGACATAAATCACTTATTGCGACAAGTGTTTTATATTGTGACATATCACGACATAAGTCTCTTATCGCTACATAAATCACTTATCGTGACAAGTGTGTTATATCGTGACATAAGTCATATATCGTGAAATAAATCACTGATCGCGACATAAATCACTTACCGGAACAAGTGTTTTATATCGCGACATATCGCGACATAAGTCTCTTATTGCGATACAACTCACTTATCGTGACAAGCATTTTATATCGCAACATAAATCACGTACCATGACATAAATTACTCATCGCGACAAGTGTTTTATATCGTGAAAAATCGATACAAAAGTCTTNACATAAGTCTCTTATTGCGATACAACTCACTTATCGTGACAAGCATTTTATATCGCAACATAAATCACGTACCATGACATAAATTACTCATCGCGACAAGTGTTTTATATCGTGAAAAATCGATACAAAAGTCTTTTATCGCGACATTAATCTCATATCGCGACATAAATCACTCATCGCGACAATGTTTTTTATCGTGACATATCGCGACATAAGTCTCTTTTAGTGACATAAATCACATCACAGAAACTGTTTTATATCGCGACATATCGCGACATTAGTCACTTATCACGACATAAATCACGTACCGCGACATAAATCACAGATCGCAAGAAGTGTTTTATATCGCGACATAAGTCTCTTATCGTGACAAAAATCACTTATCACGATATAAATCACTTATCGTGACAAGTGTTTTATATCGTGAAATAAGTCACTTATCGCGACATAAATCACTGATCACGACAAGTGTTTTTATCGCGACATAAGTCACTTATCGCTACAAAAATCACATAGAGAGACATAAAACACTGATCGCGACAAGTGTTTTATATCCTGACATATCGCGACATAAGTCTATTATCGTGACATATATCATTATCGAGGCAAGTGTTTTATATCACGCAATAAGTCAACTATCGTGACATAAATCACTTATCGTGACATAAATCACTTATCGCAACAAGTGCATTATATCCTGACATATCGTGATCTAAGTCTCTTATCGTGACATTAATCACTTATCAACACAAGTGTTTTATATCACGACATCGCGACATAAGTCTCTTATCGCGACATAAATCACTTATTGCGACAAGTGTTTTAAATCGCGAGATATCATGACATAAGTCTCTTATCGTGACATAAATCACTTATCGCGACAAGTGTTTTATATCGTGAAATAAGTCACTTATCGCGACATAAATCACTTGTCGCGACAAGTGTTTTCTATCGTTACATATTGCGACATAAGTCTCTTATCGTTACATAAATCACTTATCCTGAAAAGTTTTTGTATCACGACATAAGTCACTTTTCGCGACAGAAATCACTTTTCGCCACAAGAGTTTTATATCGTGATGTAAGGCACTTATCGCAACATAAATCACTTATCGCGACAAGTGTTTTATATCGCAACATAAGTCACTTATGGTGACATAAATCACTTATCGCGACAAGTGTTTTATATCGCGACATATAGCGACAAAAGTCTCATCGCGACACAAATCACTTAGCACGACATAAATCACTTATCGTGACAGTGTTTCATATCGTGACTTATCGCGACGTAGCTCTTTTATCGCGACATACATCTCTTATCACGACAAGTGTTTTATATCGCGACATAAGTCACTTATTGAGACAAAAATCAGTTATCACAACAAGTGATTTATATCGCAAAATATCGCGACATAAGTCTCTTATCGAGACATAAATTACTTATCGCGACAAGTGTTTATATCGCGACATATCGGGACTTAAGTCTCTTATCACGAATAAATCAATTATCGCGACAAGTCTATATCGCGACATATCGCGACTGAAGTCTCGTATCGCGACATAAATCACTTATCGCGACGTGTTTTATATCACAACATACGTCAATTATATCGACATAAATCAAATCGCGACATAAATCACTTATCACGACACGTGTTTTATATCGCGACATATCGCGTCATAAGTCTCTTATGGAGACATAAATCACTTATCGCGACAAGTGTTTTATATTGCGACATATAGCGACATAAGTATCTTATCTCGACATAAATCACTTATCACGACAAGTGTTTTGTATCGCGACATATAGTGACAAAAGTCTCATCGCGACACAAATCACTTATCGCGACGTAACTCACTTATCGCAACATAAATCAATTATTGCCACGTAAATCACTTATCACGACAAGTGTTTTATATCGTGACATATCGCGACAGAAGTCTCTTATCGCGACATAAATCACTTATCGTGACAAGGGTTTTTTATTGCGACACAAGTCACTTGTCGCGACATAAATCACTTATCACGACATTAATCAATTATAGGAACAAGTGTTTTATGTCGCGAAATCACTTATTGCGACGTGTTTTATATCGCGACATAGGTCATTTATCGCGACATCAATCACTTATCACGACAAGTGTTTTATATCGCGTGGTAAGTCACTTATCGAGACATAAATCACTTATCGCGATATAAATCACTTATCGGGACAGGTGTTTTATATCACTACATATCGCGACATAAGTTCTTATTGCGAAATAAATCCTTTATCGCGACAAGCGTTTTATATTGCGACATATAGGTACATAAGTCTCTTATCGTGACAAAAATCACTGATCGCGACGTGTTTTATATCACGACATAAGTCATTATCACGACATAAGTCACTTATCGCGACATAAGTCACTTATCGCGACATAAATCACTTATCGCGACATAAATCACTTATCGCCACGTGTTTTATATCATAACATATCGTGACATAAGTCTCTGATTGCGACACAAATCACTTATCGTGAAAAGTGTTTTATATCACGAAATATCGCGACAAAAATCTCTTAACGTGACATAAATCACTTATGGTGACAAGTCTTTTATATCGCGACATAAGTCACTTGTCGAGAAATAAATCACTTATCACGACATTAATTACTTATCGGGACAAGTGTTTTATGTCGCAACATATCACAACATAAGTCTCTTATCACGACATAAATCACTTATAGCGACAAGTATTTTACATCGACACATATCGCAAAATAAGTCGCTTATCGTGACATAAATCACTTATCGTGACATAAATCACTTATCGGGACAGATGTTTTATATCACGACATATTGCGACATAAGGCTCTTATCGCGACATAAATCGCTTATCGCGACAAGCGTTTTATATTGCGATATATAGCGACATAAGTCACTTATTGCGACATAAATCACTGATCGCGACATGTGTTTTATATCACGACATAAGTCATTATCGCAACATAAATCACTGATCGCAAAAAGTGTTTTATATAGCGACATAAATCTATTATCGTGAGATAAATCACTTATCGCCACAAGTGTTTTATATCGCGACATATCGCGACATGTCTCTTATTGCGACATGAATCACTTATCGCGACAAATGTTTAATATCGCGGCATAAGTCACGTATTGTGACATAAATCACTTATTGCGACAAGTGTTTTATATCACGACACAAGTCACTTATCGCGACATAAATCACTTATCGCGACAAGTGTTTAATATCGTGGCATAAGTCACGTATTGCGACATAAATCACTTATCGCGACAAGTGTTTTATATTGCGACATATCACGACATAAGTCTCTTATTGCAACATAAATTACTTAGAGAAACATAAATCACTGATCTCGACAAGTGTTTTACATCGTGACATATCGCGACATAAGTCTCTTATCACGACATAAATCACTTATGTCGACAAGTGTTTTATAAAGCGACATATCACGACATAAGTCTCTTATCGCGACAAGTGTTTTATATCGCTTATCGTGACATAAATCACTTATCGCGACAAGTTTTTTATATCGTGACATATCGCAACATAAGTCTCTTTACGTGACATAACTTATCGCGACAACATTTTTATATCGCTACATATCGCAACATAAGTCTTATTGCGACATAAATCTCTTATCGTGACAAGTGTTTAATATCCTGACATAAGTCTTTTATCGCGACAGAAATCACTTACCGTTACAAGAGTTTTATATCGCGATGTAAGTTACTTATCGTGACATAAATCACTTATCTCGACAAGTGTTTTATAACGCGACATATCGCGGCATAATTCTCTTATCGTGACTTAAATCACTTAGTGAGATATAAATCACTGATAGCTACAAGTGTTTTATATCATGATGTATCACGACATGTCTCTTATCGCGACATAAATCACATCACAAGTGTTTTATATTGTGACATTTCGCGACATAAGTCTCCTATCACCACATAAATCACTTATCGCGACAAGTGTTTTATACCGCGACATAAGTCACTTTTCGCGACATAAATCACTTATCGTGACAAGTGTTTTATATCGTGACATAAGTCACTTTTCGCGACAGAAATCACTTATCGCGACAAGTGTTTTATATCGCAACGTAAGTCACTTATGGTGACATAAATCACTTATCGTGACAAGTGTTTTATATCACAACATATCGCGATGTAAGTCTTTTATTGAGACATAAATCACTTATCGAGACAAGTGTTTTATATCGCGACATAAATCACTCATTGTGACAAAAATCAGTTATCGCGACAAGTGATTTATATCGCCACATATCGCGACATAAGTCTCTTATCGCGACATAAATGACGTATCACGGCAAGTGTTTATATCGTGACATATAGCGACATAAGTCTCTTATCGCAAATAAATCAATTATCCTGACAAGTGTTCTATATCGCAACATATCGCTACAGAAGTCTCGTATCGCAACATAAATCACTTATCGCGACAAGTGTTTTATATCGCAACATACGTCAATTATCGCGACATAAATCACTTATCGTAACATAAATCAATTATCGCGATAAGTGTTTTATATCACGACATAAGTCACCTATCATGACAGAAATCACTTATCGTGACGAGTTTTATATCTCGACGTAAGTCACTTATGGCGACATAAATCACTTATCGCGACAAGTGTTTTATATCGCAACATAAGTCACTTATCGCGACATAAATCACTTATCGCGACAAGTGTTTTATATCGCGACATATAGAGACAAAACTCTTATCACGACATAAATCTCTTATCACGACAAGTGTTTTATATCGTGACATATCGCGACATAAGTCTCTTATCACGACATAAATCACTTATCGCCACATCTGTTTTATATCGCGACATAAGTCACTTATCGTGATATAAATCACTTATCACAATTGTTTTATATCGCAACATATCGCGACATAAGTTTCTTTTCGTGACATAAGTCACTTATCGTGACAAGGGTTTTATATCACGACATATCACAACATAAGTCTCTTATCGCGACAAAAATCACTTATCACGACAAGTGTTTTATATTGCCACATATCGCGACATAAGTTTCTTATCGGGACATAAATCACTTATTGCGACAATTGTTTTATATCGCGGCATATCGCGACATAAGTCTCTTATTGCGACATAAATAACTTATCGCGACAAACGTTTTATATCGCGACATATCGCGACATAAGTCTCTTATCGGGACATAAATCACTTATCGCGACAAGTTTTTTATATCGCGAAATATCGCGAAAAAAGTTTCTCATCACGACATAAATCACTTATCGTGACAAGTGCTTTATATTGCGACATAAGTCACTTGTCACGACATAAATCATTTATCACGACATTAATCACTTATCGGGAAAAGTGTTTTATGTCGCGACATATCGCGACATAAGTTTCTTATCGCGACATATATCACTTAATGCGACATGTGTTTTATATCGCGATATATCGCAACATAAGTTGCTTATCGCGACATAAATCACTTATCGTGACAAGTGTTTTATATCGCGACATAAGTCACTTATCAAGACATAAATCACTTATCGCGACATAAATCACTTATCGGGACAGGTATTTTAAATCACGACATATCGCGACATAGATCATTTATGGCGACATAAACCACTTATCACGACAAGAGTTTTATATCGCCACATAAGTCACTAATCGCGATGTAAATCACTTATAGCGACAGTTTTTTATATCGCGACACAAGTCACTTATCGTGACATAAATCACTTATCGCGACAAGTGTTTAATATCGCGACATATCGTGACATAAGTCTGTTATTGCGACATAAATCTCTTATCTCGCCAAGTGTGTTATATCACGACATATCGTGACATAAGTATCTTATTGCGACATAAATCACTTATCTCGCCAAGTGTGTTATATCACGACATATCGTGACATAAGTCTCTTATTGCAACATAAATCACTTAGAGAAACATAAATCACTGATCTCAACAAGTGTTTTATATCCCGACATATTGCGACATAAGTCTCTTATTGCAACATAAATCACTTATCGTGACATAAATCACTTTTCGCGACGTGTTTTATATCGTAACATATCGCGACATAAGTCTCTGATCGCGACATAAATCACTTATCGCGACAAGTGTTTTATATCGTGACATATCGCGACATAAGTCTCTTATCGCAACAAAAATCACTTATCATGACAAGTGTTTTATATCGCGACATAATTGTCATCTCGACATAAATCACATCGTTACAAGTGTTTTATATCGTGACATATCGCGACATAAGTCTCTTATCGCGACATAAAACAATTATCGCGAAAAGTGTGTTATATCACGACATAAGTAACTTATCGCGACATAAATCACTTATCGTGACATAAATCACTTTCCGGAACAAGTGTTTTATATCGCGACATAAGTCTCTTATCGCGACAAAACTCACTTATGAAAACAAGCGTTTTAAATCGCGACATATTGCGTCATAAGTCTCTTATCGCGACATAAATCACTTATCGTGACAAATGTCTTATATCACCACATATCGCGACTTAAGTCTCTTTTCGTGACATAAATCATATCGCAACAAGTGTTTTATATTGCGACATATCGCTATGTAAGTCACTTATCGTGAAATAAATCACTTTTCGTGACAAGTGTTTTATATTGCGACGTAAGTCATCTATCGCGACAGAAATCATTTATCGCGACAAGTGTTTTATATCACGAAATATCGCGACATAAGTCTCTTATCGTGACATAAATAACTTATCGCGACAAATGTTTCATATCGCGACATAAATCACATATCGAGACATAAATCACTTATCGCGACATGAATCACTTATCGGGAGACGTGTTTTATATCATGACATATCGCGACCTAGGTCTCTTATGGTGACATAAATCACTTATCAGACAAGTATTTTATATCGCGACATATCGTGCCATAAGTCTCTTATCGCGACATAAATCCCTTATCGCCACAAGCATTTTATATTGCGACATATAGCGACATGTCTCTTATTGCGACATAAATCACTTATCGCGACATAAATCACTTATAGCCACAAGTGTTTTATATTGCGACATAAGTACTTATCGCGACATAAATGACTTATCGTGACAAGTGTTTAATATCACGACACAAGTCACCTATCGTGACATAAATCACTTACGGCAACAAATGTTTTTTATCGCGACATATCGCGACTTAAGTCTCTTATCGCAACATAAATCACTTATCGTAACAAATGTTTTATATCGTGAAATATCGCGACATAAGTCTCTTATGGCGACATAAATCACTAATCACCACAAGTGTTTTATATCACGACATATCGCGACATAAGACTCATCGCAACATAAATCACTTATCGCGACAAGTGTTTTATATCGAGACACAAGTCACTTATCGCAACATAAATCACTTATCGCGACGTGTTTTATATCGCAAAATATCAGGAAAAATCTCTTTTCGCGACATTAATCACGTATCGCGACATAAATCACTTATCGTGACAAGTGTATTATATCGCGACATAACACGACATAAATCTCTTATCACGACATGAATCACTTATCGCGACAAGTGTTTTATACCACAACATATCGCGACATAAGACTCTTTTAGTGACATAAATCACATCGCAACAACTGTTTTATATCGCGCATATCGCGACATTAGTCACTTATCGTGACATAAATTACTTTTCACGACAAGTTTTTTATATCACGAAATATTGCGACAAAAGTCTCTTATCGCGACATAAATCACTTATCATGACAAGTGTTTTATGTCGCGACATATCGTGACATAAGTCTCTTATCGAGACATAAATCACTTAGAGCGACATAAATCACTGATCACAAGGGTTTTATATTGTGACATATCGCGACATAAGTCTCTTATTGCAAAATAAATCACTTATCGCAACAAGTGTTTTATATCACAACTATCGCGACATAAGTCTCTTATCGCGACATAAATCACTTATCGCTACAAGTGTTGTATATTGAGACATAAGTCACTTATCACGAAATAAATCACTTATCATGACAAGTGTTTTATATCACCACATATCGCGACATAAGTATTTTTCGTGACATTAATCACATCACAACAAGTGTTTTATATCGCAACATATCACGACATAATTCTCTTATTATGACATAAATCACTTATTGCGACAAGTGTTTTATATCGCGACATAAGTACTTATCGTGACGTAAATGACTTATCGTGACAAGTGTTTTATATCGCGACATAAGTCTCTTACCGCGAGATAAATCACTTATTGCCACAACTGTTTTATATCGTGACATAAATCAGTTATCGCAACATAAATAACTTATCGCGACAAGTGTTTTATATCGCGATGTATCGCGACATAAGTCATTTATCGCGACATAAATCACTTATCGCCACAAGTGTTTTATATCGCGACATTAGTCTTTTATCGCGACATAAATCACTTATCGCGACATAAGTCTCTTATTGCAACATAAATCACTTATCGCGACAAGTGTTTTATATCGCGACATGTCATTTATCGTGACATAATTCACTTATCGCCACAACTGTTTTACATTGCGACGTAAGTCATTTATCGCGACATAACTCACTTATCGCGATATTTGTTTTATATCGCGACATAAGTTTCTTATTGCGACATAAATCACTTATCGCGACAAGTGTTTTATATCGCGACATATCGTGACAAAAGTCTCTTATCGTGACATAAATCACTTATCGCGACAAGTGTTTTATATCGTGACATATCGTGACATAAGTCTCTTTTCGTGAAATAAGTCTCTTATTGCAACATAAATCACTTATCGCGACAGATATTTTATATCACGACATATCGCGACATAGATCTCTTATGGCGACATAAATCACTGATCGTGACAAGTGTTTTATGTCTCGACATATAGCGACATACGTCTAGTATCGCGACAGAAATCACTTACGCAACAAGTGTTTTATATTGCAACATAGAGCGACATGAGTCTCTTATCACGACATAAATCACTTATCGCCACAAGTGTTTTATGTCGCGACATAAGTCTCTTTTCACGATGAGTGTTTTATATCCCGACATAAGTCACTTATCGCAACATAAATCACTTATTGTGACAAGTGTTTTATATACCGTAATATCGTGACAAAAGTCTCTTATCGCGACATATATCACTTATCGTGACAAGGGTTTTATATCGCGATATAAGTCACTTGTCGCGACATAAATCACTTATCACGACATTAATCACTTATCGGGACAAGTGTTTTATGTCGCGGCATATCACGATATAAGTCTCTTATCGCGACATAAATCACTTATTGCGACAAGTGTTTTATATCGTGACATAAGTCACTTATCGCGACTTAAATCACTTATCGCGACAAAGGTTTTATATTGCGACATATAGCGACATGAGTCTCTTATCGCGACATAAATTACTTATAGCCACAAGTGTTTTATGTCACGACATAAGTCTCTTATCGCGACATAAATCACTTATAGCGACAAGTGTTTTATATCGCGACATGTCACTTATCGCAACATAAATCACTTATCGCGACAAGTGTTTTATATCGCGACATATAGCGACAAAAGTCTCATCACGTCACAAATCACTTATCGTGAGATAAATCACTTACACGACAAGTGTTTTATATCACGTCATATCGCGACATAAGTTTCTTATCGCGACATAAAACACTTATAGCGACAATTGTTTATATCGCTACATATCGCGACATAAGTCTCTTATCACAACATAAATCTCTTATTGCGACAGGTGTTTTATATCACGACATATTGCGACATAGGTCTCTTATGGTGACATAAATCACTTATCGCGCCAAGTGTTATATATCACGACATATAGTGACATAAGTCACTTATCGCGACATAAATCACTAATCGCGACAAATGTTTTATTTTGCGACATATAGCAACATGAGTCTCTTATCGCGACATATATTACTTATCGCCACAAGAGTTTTATGTCACGACATAAGTCTCATCGCGACATAAATCACTTATAGCGACAAGTGTTTTATATCACGACATAAGTCACTTATCGCAACATAAATCACTTTTCGCAACAAGTGATTTATATCGCGACATAAGTCTCATATCACGACATAAATTCCTTTTCGCGACTAGTGTTTTATATTGCGACATATAGCGACATAAGTCTCTTATCGCGACATAAATCACTGATTGCGACAAGTGTTATATATCGCGACATAAGTCATTATCGAGACATAAATCACTGATCGCGACAAGTGTTTTATATCGCGACATAAGTCACTTATTGCGACATAAATCACTTATCGCGACATAAATCACTTATCGCCACAAGTGTTTTATATCGCGACATATCGTGACATGTCTCTTATTACGACATAAATCACTTATCGTGACAAGTGTTTTATAACGTAACATAAGTCACCTATCGCGACATAAATTACTTATCGCGACGTGTTTTATATCGCGACATAAGTCTCTTATTGATACATAAATCACTTATCGCCACAAGTGTTTTATATCGCGACATAAGTCACCAATCACGACATAAATCACTTATCGCAACAAGTGTTTAGTATCGCGACATAAGTCATTTAAAGCGACATAAATCACTTATCGCGACAAGTGTTTTATATCGCGACATATCGTGACATGTCTCTTATTACGACATAAATCACTGATCGCGACAATTGTTTTATATCACGACATAAGTCATTATCGAGACATAAATCACTGATCGCAACAAGTGAATTATATCGCGACATAAGTCTCTTATTGATAAATAAATCACTTATCGCCACAAGTGTTTTATATCGTGACATATCGCGACATAAGTCTCTTATTGCAACATAAATCACTTAGATAAACATAAATCACTGATCGCGACAAGTGTTTTATATCGCGACATATCGCGACATAAGTCTCTTCTCGCGAGATAAATCACTTATTGCGACAAGTGTTTTATATCGCGACATATCACGACATAAGTCTCTTATTGTGACATAAAACACTTATCGCAACAAGGGTTTTATATCGCGACATAAGTCACTTGTCGTGAAATAAATCAATTATCACGACATTAATCACTTATCGGGACAAGTGTTTTATATCGCCACATATCGCGACTTAAGTCCTTTATCGCGACATAATTCTCTTATCGAGACAAGTGTTTTATATCGCGATAAAGTTACTTATCGCTGCAAATCACTTTTCGCGACAAGTGTTTTATATCATGACATAAGTCACTTATCGTGAAATAAAACACTTATTTCTACAAAAGTTTTATACCATGAAATATCACGACAAAAGTCTCTTATTGTGACATAAATCACGTATCGTGACATAAATCACTTATCGCGAGAAGTGTTTTATATCACGACATATCGCGACATAATCCTCTTACCGCGACATGTATCACTTATCGCGACAAGTGTTTTGTATTGCTCCATAAGTCACTTACGGCGACATAAATCACTTATCGTGACATAAATCAATTATCGGGACAGGTGTTTTATATCGTGACATATCGCGACATACGTCTCTTATGGTGACATAAATCACTTATCACGACAAGTGTTTTATATCGCGAAGTAAGTCACTTATCGTGGCAAATCACTTTTCGCGATAAGTTTTTTATATCGCCACGTAACTCACTTATCGCGACATAAATCACTTATCGCGACAAGAGTTTTATATTGCGACGTAACTCACTTATCACGGTGTAAGTCACTTATCGCGACAAGTATTTTATATCGCGACATAAGTCACTTTACTGACAGAAATCACTTATCGTGACAAGTGTTTTATATCGCGACATATCGTGACATAAGTCTCTTATCGCTACATAAATCACTTATCGCGACAAGTGTTTTATATCG
>SJYW01048063.1:0-11816 GCA_006410735.1 Raphicerus campestris | reverse complement strand
TCTATCAGATCTAGGCCCTTAAATCTATTTCTCACTTCCACTGTATAATCATAAGGGATTTGATTTAGGTTGATTATAATCTTTGCAGCCAAAGATGGAGAGGCTCTATACAGTCTATACAGTCAGCAAAATTCTAGTGGTTAGACCCAAATGCTTTCATTTGTGTCTTAGGATTTCTATAATTTCCCCCTCCTCCCACCAAAAGTTAAAAAAGTTATTGAGGTGATTTTCCAGAGGGATTAATACATAAAGCATCTGCTGATCAGCTTTCATAAAAACTATAGCAACATAGACTAGCTAGATTAAAATGATACAAGCGTCCAGTTAACAGCACCAAACTAATAAATCTATAAAGTTGATTTGATGGAAATGAACTGTCAAGGTACAATTGGAATTTTCCCTTCCAATCATTGTTGGTGTTTTAATGGGAAGGCACCCAACATGGACTTTAGAAATCCTGGCAGTAGTCCTCAAATTCAAGGAAAGCTTCAAAGCAGAATGTAGGGACAAACTAACTTAATTAAAAGATATCAAGGGAGCTAAATACAAAAAAAGAATGTGATAGATTGAGCCCCAATGTTAGGTTATTTCTTCTCAAAATTTTAAACCCTAAGTCCTCCATGAAAAGTGAAAGTGAAAGTCATTCAGTGGTGTCTGACTCTTTGTGACTGTACAAGCCATGGAATTCTCCAGGCCAGAACACTGGAGTGGGTAGCTATTCCTTTCTCCGGATCTTCCCAACCCAGGGATTGAGCTCAGATCTCCTGCACTGCAAGCAGGTTCTTTACCAGCTGAGCCACCAGAGAAGCCCAACAATACTGGAGTGGTTAGACTATCCCTTCTCCAGGGGATCTTCCCGAGCCAGAAATCTAACCAGGGTCTCCTGTATTGCAGGTGGATTTTTTACCAGCTGAGCCACCAAGGAAGCCCTCCGTAGTTCCTGTATATAAATGCTAGACTGTCAGTTCCTTGATGGCAGATAAAAGGTACTATTCTCTTTTTGCTTCTCAGTACCCAGGCTTCCCTGGTGTCTCAGCTGGTAAAGAATCCTCTTGCAGTGCAGGAGACCTGGGTTTGATCCCTGGGTTGGGAAGATCCCCTGGAGAAGGAATAGGCTACCCACTCCAGTATTCTGGCCTGGGGAATTCCATGGACTAGAGNCAGCTGGTAAAGAATCCTCTTGCAGTGCAGGAGACCTGGGTTTGATCCCTGGGTTGGGAAGATCCCCTGGAGAAGGAATAGGCTACCCACTCCAGTATTCTGGCCTGGGGAATTCCATGGACTAGAGTCCATGGGGTGGCAAAGAGTTAGACATGACTGAGTGGCTTTCAGTTTCACTTTCACTTTCACCCAGCATGTAGTTCTTCGCACATAATATATTTCTGTTAATTGTGAAATAGTGGAATAAAAACACTGTGTTAACTTTTAAAAGGCGTGGCATATTTCCCCCCTGGTAACGAGATGGATTCACCACTTGGGCACCCACTAGGAATCCAAGCAGAGCTGGCCTCTGGGCTCAGTTTGGCCAGTGCTTGTCTAACCTTCAGAAAGGGAGAAACTTCAGCTTCACATAGCAGTGTGGGTTTCTGGTTTCTTTTGACACCTGAGATGCGGCAGGCTTTGGGCCACAGCTGCACGTGGTGACGCTTAGCTGAGGTGTAGGAGCAGCTGCCCCCATTACTCAGGGTTCCTTCCAAGTTGCCACCGTTCCCTAGCATATGACTCCAGGCCAATTTCACTGTTTAATTTACCAACCTGGTCCACGGGACAGGCTCTCAGATCAGGCGGGAATCTTTGGTCTGCTTTGCATCACTGCTAGTTTCAAATGGAGTTAAAGATCTGAGTGTGGGCTTAACTGTTTTCTCCAGGTTCATGAAAAGAGAAGGTGTGCTTCTAGGTACTAGGCTTGGAGGGTTGGTCTTTACTACATTCATTGCTGACTTCTCTGTGCTCCAGGGGCATTAGAGTGGTCTTGGAGTTCTGGATACTCCTCATGGCATCAGATAGGAGCCCACTGGGGCTCTAGTTTGTCAAAGCATATTAAAATGCAACACCCTCACATCATCAAAAAGGGTACAGCAGTCCATCTGTCTATACCTTTCTTTCTGATATTATGTTTGTGTGGGAACTTTCCAAAATTACATCTATTCTCTTATGGTGAATCAAAATGGGGAAAGAATGGAGAGTAAGTCAGAATAACGCCCATTGGTGAAAGTCCAATAATTGAAATCATTATTGCTTAAGATACCATTGCTTTAATCAGCCCTATCATAAATCAATGCTTTTCACAAATGAAGGTTTAACGTAAAGTGCTATTAAATCAGGACTCTTAAAAGGCATGATGCAATCGGGAAGCTCCGGAAAATGGCTTAAAAAGTGGCTTCTGAATGGATCCACTGGTTCGAGCATTTTATCTTCCACTTAATTAAAAAAAATATTACCTGGTCCTTTCTTAAAAATTACATATCGGAGGTCTGTAATAGCCAAGCCTTTAACCCATTAAAAAAAATTTACTCCCAGGAACAGTTCATATTTGATATTTAATTGATTCTTCTTGGAGAGGAAAATATGTTTCTCTCCTTCCTTTCTTGATTGACTTTTCAAAACTCACCTTATGAGCTGTAAAGAGGAAGAGGAGTAATTGATTTTCAAAAACTCAAGTGCACGTACACATGTACTCACATATGTATGTGGACACCTGTGTGGACATAAAGTGAAGTCGCTCAGTCATGTGTGACTCTTTGTGATCCCATGGACTGTAGCCTACCAGGCTCCACTGTCCGTGGAATTTTCCAGGCAAGAGTCCTGGAGTGGGTTGCCATTTCCTTCTCCAGAGGATCTTCCCGACCTGTGGATCAAACACAGGTCTCCGGCATTGCAGGCAGACGCTTTACCCTCTGAGCCGCCAGGGAAGCCTGTGGACATCAAGATCTCCCCTATACTGGGAGCTGGCACTTTCCTGATATAACTCTGCGAGGCAGGCATTGCTGTCTCCATTTAACAGAGTAGAAACAAAGGCCCAGAGAGGTTCATTGCTTGTGGAGGGTCATGCAGGTAGTATTGATGTGAGGCTGAGTCTTTATCCCTTCTACTATGTTGCTTGCTTTTGGGTGCATTTCATACCCAGGTGTGCAGGCATCCATACCAATGATCCCCACCTTTGGAGTCACTAATCCTTTTAGCCTGTTTACCCCAGGTTCTGGAATTTAACAAATAACACTATGCCATCTATAAATGTCAAAAGAGCCCAACTCTGGTTTGTACTTTTTCTGTGAATATTGCGTTGTGAGTGAGCTAGGAGATGCTGCTGAACTAGCCTCCTAAGTGATAGCATCTTAAAAGAGATTTCTTGTTGAAGAGTTTGGTGTGGATGAGCAGGGAGATCAGATGTTTTCTTGTTAGAACAATGCCCACACAGATTTCAAATGAAACTTGGGGCTCCTTAAGATTTGTTTAAAGAGAAAGAGGGGGGTCAGCAGGACACTGATGTGGAAAGGAAAGAAAAAGCCTCTATTTGGTCACCTTGAATAAGAAAATTTCCATTTCGACATTGTCGATACCTCAGCTCTCACATGCAGTAACTCATCACCAAAGGCCAGAGTATTCTCTTTCTTTTCTTTCCTCTCTTTCCACAAACCCAGCTATTATTTAGTCTCTAGCAAAGCTGCACAAACCAACTGTTCCTCCTCAGATTATCTCTTTCAAGGCTCAGGTGATATGCCTCCTTAGGNGTGTGGGAACTTTCCAAAATTACATCTATTCTCTTACGGTGAATCAAAATGGGGAAAGAATGGAGAGTAAGTCAGAATAACGCCCATTGGTGAAAGTCCAATAATTGAAATCATTATTGCTTAAGATACCATTGCTTTAATCAGCCCTATCATAAATCAATGCTTTTCACAAATGAAGGTTTAACGTAAAGTGCTATTAAATCAGGACTCTTAAAAGGCATGATGCAATCGGGAAGCTCCGGAAAATGGCTTAAAAAGTGGCTTCTGAATGGATCCACTGGTTCGAGCATTTTATCTTCCACTTAATTAAAAAAAATATTACCTGGTCCTTTCTTAAAAATTACATATCGGAGGTCTGTAATAGCCAAGCCTTTAACCCATTAAAAAAAATTTACTCCCAGGAACAGTTCATATTTGATATTTAATTGATTCTTCTTGGAGAGGAAAATATGTTTCTCTCCTTCCTTTCTTGATTGACTTTTCAAAACTCACCTTATGAGCTGTAAAGAGGAAGAGGAGTAATTGATTTTCAAAAACTCAAGTGCACGTACACATGTACTCACATATGTATGTGGACACCTGTGTGGACATAAAGTGAAGTCGCTCAGTCATGTGTGACTCTTTGTGATCCCATGGACTGTAGCCTACCAGGCTCCACTGTCCGTGGAATTTTCCAGGCAAGAGTCCTGGAGTGGGTTGCCATTTCCTTCTCCAGAGGATCTTCCCGACCTGTGGATCAAACACAGGTCTCCGGCATTGCAGGCAGACGCTTTACCCTCTGAGCCGCCAGGGAAGCCTGTGGACATCAAGATCTCCCCTATACTGGGAGCTGGCACTTTCCTGATATAACTCTGCGAGGCAGGCATTGCTGTCTCCATTTAACAGAGTAGAAACAAAGGCCCAGAGAGGTTCATTGCTTGTGGAGGGTCATGCAGGTAGTATTGATGTGAGGCTGAGTCTTTATCCCTTCTACTATGTTGCTTGCTTTTGGGTGCATTTCATACCCAGGTGTGCAGGCATCCATACCAATGATCCCCACCTTTGGAGTCACTAATCCTTTTAGCCTGTTTACCCCAGGTTCTGGAATTTAACAAATAACACTATGCCATCTATAAATGTCAAAAGAGCCCAACTCTGGTTTGTACTTTTTCTGTGAATATTGCGTTGTGAGTGAGCTAGGAGATGCTGCTGAACTAGCCTCCTAAGTGATAGCATCTTAAAAGAGATTTCTTGTTGAAGAGTTTGGTGTGGATGAGCAGGGAGATCAGATGTTTTCTTGTTAGAACAATGCCCACACAGATTTCAAATGAAACTTGGGGCTCCTTAAGATTTGTTTAAAGAGAAAGAGGGGGGTCAGCAGGACACTGATGTGGAAAGGAAAGAAAAAGCCTCTATTTGGTCACCTTGAATAAGAAAATTTCCATTTCGACATTGTCAATACCTCAGCTCTCACATGCAGTAACTCATCACCAAAGGCCAGAGTATTCTCTTTCTTTTCTTTCCTCTCTTTCCACAAACCCAGCTATTATTTAGTCTCTAGCAAAGCTGCACAAACCAACTGTTCCTCCTCAGATTATCTCTTTCAAGGCTCAGGTGATATGCCTCCTTAGGTTACACCTTCCAGGTTTTGTGGTCAGATGGGGCTGTGTCAGTCTCCAGTATTCCACCTTGCAAGAAAATATTTATATGAGTCTCACCAGGTCCCCTTTCCTCTGGGAATGGTCCTGTGTGCTGTGCCTTCGTGCTAGTGGTGACAGTTAAATTGCTGGTTTTCACGGGAGCACTGGACAGCTGGCAGGAAAACCAGGAACCTGTGCCTTCCCCTCTGTGCCTTCACTCAGCTTGAAAACTACAAGGTGTGTGACTGTGGGCTGAAAAGTTTCTGAGAGATTGTTTGCAACACTTTGAGAAAACACTTGGAAGGAAACTCGCTGCTGCTGAAGCAATGGAAATTTGTACCATTCACAGAATATTTATTTTCCTAGATCTGGAAACACCAGAACTTGCTTGTACAGAGTCTTCATTATTGTTATTATTTTCATTTTGTTACTGGTAAATAGTAATTCCTGTTATTCACCAAAGGTTGTGAAACTGACACTTCTATATGGCTGAGAAGGGGGTATATTTGCAAAACTCTTTTGGAAACTCAATTGATCACATGTGTCAAGAGCCACTGGCTTTTTAATAATGTTTGACTAAATAATTTTACTTCTAGGAGTCTGTTCTCAGAACCAAAAAGATAACGCTTGAAGATGTTCATCAAACTATTGCTTACAATAGTTAGAACCTAATATAAACCTCCCAATATGGGCAATGGAAGTATAAAATATTTTCTTTATATTTACTGTTATGCGGCTGATATAATAACATTGAAATAGGATATGCATTCTTAATGATTACAAATATGTAGGCAAAATATTCACAGTTATAAAGTAGATTAAATTTATTGTCTGCTTAATGTATGATAGGCAATGTGGCAAATGCTTTATAGTCGTGTCTCCTTTAATCTGTTCATCAGATTAAGCCAAATTTATTATAGCTCCAATTTACAGATGAGGAAAGAGAGTCATAGGAATTAGTTTATCTAAAGTAATACTTCTAGGGTGAAATTTGAACCCCATCCTAGTTGACAACAGACCTTCTACAACATACAATTCCTTGTGCTATGTGATTAATTTCAAATAAAAAACAAACATCAGCTACCAAAAAATAGAGAAAAACACACCCCAAATCAAAAACAACCCAATACCAATAAACAAAAATCTGACAAGCCCTAATCTTAATGGTAATCACATGAAAAGGTAAGGAGGAAAACTTAAACCAAGAGAAAACATTCAAACTTAAAAAGATTCATCCTACACTAAATAAAATGACAGATAGCTGTCTAAAACAACCCTTAAATGTTTAGGGTGTTTCCTGTGGCTGGGAATTAGATCCCATGTATCTGATCTTCTAAGAGAATCTAAGGATTAATGATCAAATGTAAGGAAGCAAATCTTATGAGAGCAACTTTTGTACACAGATGGGAAAGATTGTGTCCAAAATGACTTGTTAGGACTTAGAGGACTTCCCTGGTGGCTCAGACGGTAAAGCGTCTGTCTACAATGTGGGAGACCTGGGTTCGATCCCTGGGTTGGGAAGGTCTCCTGGAGAAGGAAATGGCAATCCACTCCAGTACTATTGCCTGGAAAATCCCACGGACAGAGGAGCCTGGTAGGCTACAATCCGTGGGGTTGCAAAGAGTTGGACGCGACTGAGCCACTTCACTTCACTTCAAAAATGAAAATTTTCTTGTAGGGTGGGTCCTAGGCCAGTGATTCTTAACATACCTAGTGTGAGAACATATTTGAAAATACTAATGATAACTACGGTCCATCTCTGAGTTTCTCTCTCCAGAAAAAAACCACGAATATAGTTGTCTCTCCATCTCCATTTAGGATAGTTTCCTGGATTTCTGAGGATACCAAAATCGGCAGATGCTCAAACCCCTTGTATAAGATGATGTAGTACAATTAGCCTTCCATAGCAGTGGGTACCGAATCCACAGATTCATCTAATTGTGGATCAAATTTTGATTGAGTGAACACACAGATGAAGAATCTGTAAGTAACAAGATCCCATCATTATTACCATATGTACATTTGATTGTTTATCTATCTACTCTTATTTAGAGATCTTTGAAAACTTTTGGGTTCATTTCTGGTTTGAGGATTTAAATTAAAATTACCCTTTATGTTTTGGCTTGCAGAATGTTCTTTGTCCCGCAATATGGGAGGTATTTTTTCTTAAATCATTCAAACACTGATACCATTTCTTTGGAGTCTTGTCTACACCTGCATAGCTAAGATTTGTAAAGTAAGTTAGTATAATGAGTAATTTAGTTTTGATGTTTTCTTTAATGTGATCACATGTTATTAAGGAGACTTGTATTCCAATGCATGGCTGACAACTGCCTTTTTGGTTTTCCATATTAGGATGAAGAAAAAATGGAGAATATGCATTTTAAGGGGCTTCCCAAATAGCACTAGTGGTAAAGAACCCACCTGCCATTGCAGGAGATGTCAGAGACGCAAGTTTGATCCCTGGGTTGGGAAGATCCTGGAGGAGGTCATGGCAACCCACTCCAAGGTTCTTGCCTGGAGAAACCCATGGCAGGCAACAGTCTGTAGGGTTGCAAAGAGTTGGACACTATTGAAGCGACTTAGAGCACTCACATGCATGCATTATAAGAATTAAAGGAAGTGCCTGGCAGTGTAACTGATTCTCTAACAAAGAGAAAAGCTTCACAGTGTAAGTGGACTGCATTATGAACAGCTTTCCTCCCACATTTGCAAAAATGCACTTTCATTAAACACATATGTGTTAACTGCACACGCAGAAGGCATAGTGTTAGATGGCTATGAAAGACGGATGGATAATGCCTTTATACACGATTTTCCCAGGACTCCTGCTGAGGTTTGGAATTGCACAGGTAGCCTCCTAGAGCTGTTGGCTATGCCACTCATAAGATTACAGCTAGAGTATGATTTCATTTTCTGAGATAGTTTCGTCATCAAAAAGAAGAAAGTTATTTTTACCTTTTCTGTTTTCTGAAGTTGAAAAATCTTCAGGTAAAAATCTCCTCCAAAGTTATGTGTTTTCTCTACCTTCTATTCAGGACTGTATAACAGGAAGACAGAAATAACCATGGTAAGAGGTCATTGGTCTGACTTCTGCAGAAACTTCCCCTGGGCAGTGGTCTCTACCTCTGTTACAGAAGACTGCAAAAATACCAGCCATTGTGCATCTGGCCAATTATGCAATGCTCTATCACAAGGGGAAATTCCTTCCTCACCCCAGCTGGTGAGCAGTTATGCCCTGGAGCCCAGGACGGACATGCCTTGTAACTTTTTAACCTAGTTAGTGTAACTGCCAATATTATTCCTATTCATATAAATGTCTAATCCTTTCTTGAATCTTGCTAGACTATTTGCCTCAATAATATCCTGCGGCAGTGAATTCCACAGGTAGATTATATGCTGTTTTAAAAAAGTGTTTCCTTTTATTCATTTTAAATTTGTTACCTTTTAATATCACAAGATGGCTCTTATTCTTGCATTAAGTGGTACAGTGTACAGGCATTTCAAATTGAGCTTTAATTCTTCCAGGTCCTTTCTCCGCCATTATTAAAAATCCCATCTTCTTCATGTGCTTTCTATTTAGACACGTGTAATCTTGATTAAATTTTAAGCCCCCTTGGACTGGAGCTGAGGCAAACCATCTCATACTGCTTTGGACACATAGTAGGCACTGGAAAAAGTGCTCTGTGATTTTCAGTGTCACTTATTGCACAGATAGTTTTAAGCACCTATTCTGGGCAGGAATTGTTTTAAGTATTGGAGAGATAGCTTTGAATAAGAGAAGGTCCTTGTTCTGAACGACCTCATTTTCTAGAGAGAGAGAAGACAAGTAGTGAAACAGTGGATAAAGATAGGATCTACATCCTTTCAGATGTCTTACATATTCTGGGGAAATTAGATAATTGTCACTAGGAAAGGATGCCAGGGGCCACTTGAGGTCATCTGGCCAAATATCCACCTGTAAAGAGGACATTTGAAATTGACCATCATGGAGTCATCTATGTGAAATCCCCACGTACGTGCATTTTAACTCCTAAATCAAGGCCTGGCTCTGGTTGAGATTCAGTTGTGGCTGAGTGAAAAAATGAATCAAGGCTAAGAAGGGAAATCTTAGTTACAGAAATCATCAGTGTATTACCAATAGACCCAGGAGGAACATTTCTTGAATCCCTGGGTTCAGTAACTCCAAAGACTATTAGAGTAGAAGGAATAGGGGATTTAATCAGTTAGACTCAGCTTTTGAGACCTGTCCACGTCCCTAAATGCCCAACTGTATGACTGGCCAAGTTGCTGAATTTCTCTCATTCACCGTGTTCTCATTCATACAAAGAGGACTAAAACTTCCTTTCTTCACCGAGTTGGGAGGACTAGAGATCAGGTTAAATGACAGCCCTTTATAAATGGCCAAATGCTGTGAACACGTTTCTCATTCTTTCAGGAACCTATCCTTCGCAGCACTCTGCTCTCTTTCCTTGTCTTTCACTCGCCCTTCTACTGCTCCCTGTTTGGAGTCTTGCCTCTACCTAACGCTCATCCAAGGCATCCGTGTACTTGGCTTTCTGCCCCAGAAGTAGCTTAAGAAAGGAGGAGGGGGGCACATTTCTGACATTCTCGTCTATATGTTAAGGACTTTAAAGACAGAAGAGGATGGAGCTGGTTGCTGTTGGGACAGTAGTGGAGTGAAGTGAAGTGAAGACGCTCAGTTGTGTCCGACTCTTTGTGACACCGTGGACTGTAGGCCACCAGGCTCCTGCGTCCATGGGATTCTCCAGGCAAGAATACTAGAGTGGGTTGCCATTTCCTTCTCCAGGGGATCTTCCCGACCCAGGGATCGAACCCGGGTCTCCCACGTTGCAGGCAGACGCTTTAACCTCTGCACCACCAGGGAAGCCCAGGGGCAGAAGACTGGAGAGGTCTATAACAAATAATAGTGATTGTTTGTTTTTAGTTTGTTTATGGCCTAATCTTCTAAGGTCAGGTTAATCAAACTTGTGTGTGTAAAGACAAAGGCCTTGCCTGAATTTCTGAGGACATCTTGCCCCAGAAATGGTGACTTTGATTGTAGCTTCCTTTTGTGTGCCAGTCTGACATTTTCTGTTTCCTCTGGTTATACTTTCTAATTGCCCCTTCATTTGTTCCCCCTTCCTCCGCCTGCCATTCCCCAGCCCTATCCCACCACCCTCTGAGCAATTTGAAGTAGAGGCGTGTCCAGCTCTGCATAATGACATATTAAAAAGGCATTTCAAGGAATGAATGATTTGCACTGTTTACATGCATGGTTCAGATTTACTGGCAAATCGCTCAGGCCTTGGTTTTATGATGGAGCTGTCAGCTAGCTTCCTTCTGGGTAAAACTCTGAAATAGGAGAAGTTTCCTTTTGGTATTCCTCACCAACACTTCCTTTGCCTTGTTCCACTCCTTTCAACACCTCCCTTCCTTTCCCGCCCCCACATAACTCCGCGGAGCTGTCAGGCCTTTTACACCTTCATGTGAAGACATATGGGTGCCTGGGTCCCTGCCCCCACCCAGACTGGCCCCCAGGGAAAGTGAGGTGTGCAAAGGAATAAATCTTCAATGGTATAATTTTAGACCCAGCGGCAACTGGGGAGGGTGTCTATTTTGGGCTGTGGGTTTTCTCCTTGACCTGAGATGATATTACTTTGCCTGCTGCTGGTGTGCTAGGCCAAGCCTGCACGTGGTCCTTTTAGCAGCATGTTTGCCATTCCTGGGGGCGGCTTTTTCCTTTCTCTGCTGGGCAGCTCCATGCGCCTCCGGAATCCCCGTGCGTTCCTGCGGCCGCATGGCTCCGTCAGTATGTGCCTACGTGGGATTATCGTAAGTGATGTTTCCAGGTCCGGGCGCGGGCTGCTCCTTGGGAAACAGCGCAGATGGACCGCACACCCTTGCGCACAAGGGGCGGGGGAATCTTCTGGTCTGGTTTTTGCCTATCTCTCAGCTTCCATTCTTTTTCAGCTGTTTGGTGACCGTTCAGGAGAAGGCAATGGCACCCCACTCCAGTACTCTTGCCTGGAAAATTCCATGGACAGAGGAGCCTGGTGGTCTGCAGTCCATGGGGTCGCTAAGAGTCGGACACGACTGAGCGACTTCACTTTCACTTTTCATTTTCCTGCATTGGAGAAGGAAATGGCAACCCACTCCAGTGTTCTTGCCTGGAGAATTCCAGGATCGGGGGAGCCTGGTGGGCTGCCGTCTATGGGGTCGCACAGAGTTGGACACGCCTGAAGCAACTTAGCAGCAGCAGCAGCAGCAGGTGACACACTCAGTGCCTCTCCAGGCCAGGTGAGTCATCTCCAGATTACAATGACCGAGCATCTCTCCTATGAGACCTCTTTGGAAGTGGCACTCAGCATCCTCATCACAGTGGTTCTGACCACCCTGCTTGCTGTCTTTCCCTTCAGGCTCCTGATGTGGCTGCTGCCTGCAGACCCCCTGTACTGCCTGGGAA
>SJYW01048056.1:484906-506691 GCA_006410735.1 Raphicerus campestris | reverse complement strand
GTCTGAGTGAACTCTGGGAGATGGTGATGGACAGGGAGGCCTGGCATGCTGCGATTCATGGGGTCGCAAAGAGTTGGACTCGACTCAGTGACTGAACTGAACTCTTTCCCATTCAGATGATCTTGGCATTCTTCCTGAAAATCAGTTGACTATACATAGGGGGTCTCACTTCTGAAATCTCAGTTCTACTAGTCTACATGTATATCCTTGTATCAATATATGTACCACATCATTTTCATTGTCCTTGTAAGGTAAGCTTTGAAATTGGGAACTGTGTGTCTTCCTATTTCACTTTTCTTTTCAAAGGTTATTTTGCATATCTCGTTGTTACCCAATGGTTGGTCTGCTTAAAACTAAACCAGTGGAAAGAAGAAGATTTTTATAAGTGTGATAGAAGCTTCCACGTGCAGATATGCCAGAGCAATGTCAAGTGTGTGTGTGTCTGTGTGTGTGTGTATGAGATAATATAATCATGGAATGACCTCTCACCACTTTTGCTATATTCAATTGGTTGAAAGCAAGTAATAGGATCCTTCCACATTTCAAGGGAGTAGATTTTCCAGAGCTTGAACATGAGAAGTGTCCTGGGGTCTGTCTGTGAAAACATCAGTGCATTTTTTCACATCTATCTAAATGTAAATAGCAGCAAATTGCCCTTTGCTGAATTATCTCTAAATTAAAAACTTTGATGACTTCAGTAAATAGCTGGTGACACTAATTAAAATCAGGTGGGTACTGAGTGCAACCCAAACATTTCATTCTGACAGAGTACTTGCAAGAATAAACATAAATATGTGTGCAGACACACACACACACAAATATGCCAAATTCCACGAGCAGCACTATGAATCATCATGGCCCAAGTAGTTTAGCAAATGGAATTCTTTTTTATGCTGAAAAAAGTATACTGATGGGCAAAGATCTGGATAATTTATTCCAACATTTTCCCAAACCCTCCACCAGTTGTTCCATTTTTTCCAGTTATAATTATTCATGCCAAAATATCTAGATATCTGGGTCAACTGTACATTACACCTCATTTCTTAAAAAAATATCTTTATTTGACCTCATTGATGTCACGCTTGAGTTCTATATGTGGGCTGCCCAAGTGTGCAATAGGGAAGTTTTGATGTTATTGTTGTTGTTTAGTCATGTCTGACCCTGCAACCCCATGGTCTGTAGCCTGCCAGGCTTCTCTGTCCATGGAATTTTCCAGGCAAGAATATCAGAATGGGTAGACATTTCCTTCTCCAGGGTATCTTCCTGATCCAGGAATTGAACCCATGTCTCCTGCATTGGCAGGCGGATTCTTTACCTCTGAGCGACCAGGGAAGCCCAGGGAAGTTTTACCCTACATTAAAAATATAATATAAAAGAGTTTTATGGTAGGTATTGCAGTTCTAAATTATCTGCACCCCCTTTTCTGTTGGCTGATTTGTTTTACACTTCTTCCCTTTACTAAAATAGCAGAAACATCTGCAACTCCTCCCTCAATCAGTACAACACTTTATGAGTCCCAGATTTACAAATAGTATCAGTTACATGCAGTAAACCTATTCTTGGTCTTATTAATTACTTTCCATCAACTTATCCCTCCGGCATTTTGGTTACAAAAGCATGCTGACAATCAACAGTAATGGTTTTCAGTTAGTTATTTGACAAGTATGGCATTTTGCAAAGAGTTTCTTATTAATTATTTAAAGTATCAGTGCCTCAGGGAGGCATTGCTTGTTCTAAGTCATACTCACTTATCTATAGCTGTTTTTCTCCTCTTCTCTCTCCACTTCTCTACAGAATTATTAGAATTCTAAGACGTTCTAAGGTGCATTAAGGACATTCTGAGGTGCATTAAGTTGTTTTAATCTTTTATATAGCAAATTCTTTATCATCCGAGCCATAGCAAATTCACCCCAAGTCTTAAACCAGACTGTGACTTTAAATACATGTCACTCCCCATATGTTTCTCTAACACTGGGTAAAAAAATAAACATAAGCAATAAGTGTATCACATAAAATATGTTTTAACAAATCTCTTACATTGTATTCTGCTTGCATCTCAGTTTCTGGGAAAGATGATGATTGATGAATCACTAAATGCTTATGATCTGAAGTTCACATGGGAAAAAGGTAAACTGGGAAACCTTTTATTCAGAGGTTGTGGGCAAATGATGTGTGAAATTGTTGACAAATTGCCTTCATTAAGCTTTTGAAGTGGACATTTTTTTTTCCATAAATTTGGCTTCTTTTCAATTGTGACTTTGCAGAATTTTAAGACATTCACTGTCAAATTACAATTTGCAATAATATTTGTCCTTGAAAATCTTTATTCTTGAAAAAGGTGGTAGAAAGTATAGAGTTCTCCTTGACAATACTTACATAGATAATACGCAGTTTCTGAGCAAAACGGATTTCAATGCTCCCCTGTTTTCTCCAGATAAACAAAGGGAATAGGGATGAAATAGGAAGACCTTTTTTTGTCAACTGTTGACCTCTCAATAACAAAGTCTTTTGACAAGGGGCCCTCTATTGACCCTTGAAATTATAGTAATTCCATTATAGTCGTCTCTTTTCAGCTCAGTGTCATAGAGTGTGGAGGATAAGATTGTGGTTTTATAGTCTGATCTTTGGGGGTCTAAATCCCAGTTCTGCTACTTTCTAGGGATGGGACTCCAGGCAACCAGCTAACTTTTCTTTGTCTCAATATAGTCTTTACCTGAGATACAATTGACTATTGAAATATGATAGCACATATTACTACATATTTGGAGAATCAGCACAAATATTGGTCTGAACAGTGAAGACCAAACATTATTCCAGGTTTCTGTAAACATCTGTATTTATCTATAAGTCCATTGTTTGAGGAATGCACTTTTGGTTTCTATATGACCAATATTTAAGCCTTTTTTCTCTGGGGATCATTTTTGTAGAGGATAGATAATTTTGATAACATATTTCCTTCATGCCTTGACTTGCTTTTAAAAGGTTTTTCTGCAAATCACCTCCTTTCTTCCTCATACAACTCTGCAGTATGTAAACAGCCAGATAGGTAATCAGTGCTCTGAGACAGTTATTGGACAAATGAAAATGAGACAGATTTTTGTTTTTCCAGATAAGGAGATCAGATCACTGAGAGGTAAAGTAAGTTGGCCAATGACACATCCAGCCAAATCAGAGCAAAGACTAAGATCCAGAAATCCGCCCCTCTGTCTCCAACTGTTGAAAAGTCCTTAAGTATATATAAATGTCAGCTGGTCGCGGTCCTACACTAAGTAGGTTTATCTGATAGAGACTGTCCTCTCTAATAGTTTACAATCTGAAAAACACAGAACTTTGACTCAGATCTTCAAGGAATCTGGTATCACTTTCCAACATCAGCTGCATTTTCCAGTCATCAATTTTGCCAATGAATATTCTGTAATCTGAGAGGTGGGCTGGATGTAGACAGAATCAGCAAGTGAAATATCAATTTATTTTTAATCCACGGTAAGGAAGAGTTGTTTGGAAAAATCCTATCTATTTCTCAATGTTTTAGTCTATGTCTGATTTACTTCTTCTGTGTAGTATTTAGCATGGGTCTTATTCTGGAGCTTATGTATCAAGATTGAATTCAGAGTTTGAACTCTACTGTTTGGATTTGGGTTATTCTTCGGGGATAAGTTTTTGCCATGTTTCATTAGAAAGAGCAGCGTAGTGGTTGGGAAGTTAGCCACACCCAGGTTCAAGAAAGTCACTATCTGACCAACATGGCTGTGGTGGTCCCATCAGCCCTTCTTAATTCAGACATCTGGATGTCCAAGTGGACGTCATGTCAGACTCTTCACAACCCCATGGACTATAGCCCTCCAGTTCCTCTGTCCTTGGAATTCTCCAGGCAAGAATACTGGAGTGGGTAATCATTCCCTTCTCCAGGGGGATATTCCCAACCCAGGGATTGAAACCAGGTCTCCTGTATTGCAGACAGATTATTTACCAGCTGAGCCACCAAGAAAGCACATACTATCTCCCAGAGTTTGCTCAAATTCATATCCATTGAGTCGCTGATGCTCTCTAACCATCTCATCCTCTGCCACCCCTTCTCCTGTTGCCTTCAGTTTTTTCCAAAGTGGAATATAACGTCCTGATCTACATGTTCCTTTGCTTGAGAGTCAAGGTCAAGAGAGGATTCCAAAGATACAAACCTCACCCTTAGGGAGTGTGTTTCGCCTCTGGGCTCTCTACCACCTAGAGCATTTCAGAGTACCGATTCAGAAGAAAGATGGAACTGTGGTGATTCATGAGGGGTCACTAATCTCCAGGAAGTCTGGATGAGAAACAGATCTACTCCAGGGATGGCTGGATTAGAAGCAGAATATCTCAAAACACTTTCTTTTTTTTTGGCTGTGTGGCATGTGGGATCTCAGTTCTCTAACCATGGATGGACTTGCGATCCCTGCATTGGAAGCTCAGAGTCCTAACTACTGGAACGCTAGGGAAATCATTCAAAATGCGTAAGTCTTGATTCATATTCTAGGGGACCTGAAGAGTATAAAGTCATTTATATGAACCCGCATGTCCTCTACTGTCTCATGATGCTCTTGGAAGATTTGTGGCTGGAGTGACTCACAAGGTTTAGGGTGGAGGAATGAGGAATTGTCACACACACACACACACACACACACACAGTCACACAAATAATCATACCAGGACTGGTTGCTTAAAATTGCAAAAAGTAATGAGAGGTACACACTTCCCTGTGACAGGTGTTGGGTGTTACTGCCCCAGCCCTGCTTTTAACTGCTGTGCTTACCTGGAGAAGTCACTCTGTGATTATGGACCTCAGTTTCTCAGTGCTTACATTCTGGGATCATTACTCCCTCTTCTTCTTCCACACATGAGTCTATAAGTGGAGGAAAAGAGTAATAGGTATTTTCAGAATTTATTTATATATTAAAAGAATGATTGGTGTCATTAAAACATATGATAGAGATACAATTAATACAGTCTAGGAAGATATGCTTTCTTTGGGTGCTCCAAATCAGCTACAAATAGCATTTGATGCACTTTTCTCTTTGGTTAAATAATTTGTATGATAGGAGAAAGCCATATAAAATACAAAAATATTTTTTAAATGGAGTCTAAAAAAAGCAAAATGTTTTTTTCTTTGGGGCTTGATTTAAAATATCTAAAATAAGTTTCAGTCCTGTATAACTTTAATGCAGATCAAGTGTTTTAAAATATTTATGATAAAGAAAATGATTCCATCTGGGCAGGGAATTTATGACTGGAATATCAGACCAATTTGAATTGAAGCCACTGTGAGATTAATTTCTTCTCTGTTGCTGGAATATAAATGTGTTCTGACAGCTGCTTTCTGTAACTGAACTGTACTTATTTGCATGCAGCATCTTCTACTCAACAAAATCATAAATATCAGAAGAACTCTGAATGGTTTAAGCAACAAACAAAGATTGATTATCCACGCAAATGCCAACTTGGGATTTACTATAAATAAGAAAGTATTGGCCAGTGCCTGTTTTGAAATCAACACTGGTTGTTTAGAGCTTTCAGAAAGACAATCGTGAATTGCAGAAGAACTTGCTGATGTTAAAAAAAAAAAAAAAGAATTACTCAAAGGGAAAAGACATGGCCTTGATCAAACACATATTTTTCAGATTTATGAATGATTAACACATCAGACACTCTTTGGATTATGTTTTCCTTTCACCATGGCTAAGAGCTGAAAAGATGAACTCTATCACAGAATTAACATGTCATGAAGGCTGTGTAACCATTTAAGCATTTATGTAATACAACTGGCATCTGAGTAGGTACAGTAAGAGGCTATAATTTATGCATTGATGATGATAAAAGAGGAGGATTTCAAAGAAAGAAGCTGAATTTGTCATGCTTTGTTCAGGGATGTGTGTGTGTTCAGGCACAGTTTCATCTAATTGAGAGGCTATAGATTCAATCTACAAACAACAGAAGGGGATGACAGAGGATGAGATGGCTGGATGGCATCACCGACTCGATGGACATGAGTTTGAGTGAACTCCGGGAGTTGGTGATGGACAGGGAGGCCTGATGTGCTGTGATTCATTGGGTCGCAGAGTCAGACACGACTGAGGGACTGAACTGAACTAAACTGAGATTCAATCAAAAGATCTGAAAGTCAGCTTAGCTTTCATATCAATAAAAGGATCAATTGCCCTTTAGAAGCAAATAAAATTTAGCAAACACCATTAAAATGGAGACTAATTGAGAATAAAAGTGGTGTGTAAACAAAATGGCGCCAGACAAAATTCTCACTCTTTCTCAAAAATCGTCTTTTCTTATTTCCCCCTCTTAAGAAGAATTTCACAACTAACTGAATGTGTCTTTGCCTAGAGAGCCTTCTTTTGTAAGTACTGCAGCCACTTCCAGAAGGTGTCTAAGGCAGCACTGGAGAGGGAACACAGACATGAAATCCAGTATCTAATGCCTATGCATGCATGTTCACTTAGTTCAGTAATATCAGATTCTTTGTGACCCCATGGTTGTAGCCTGCCACGCCACTCTGTCCATGGGATTGCTCAGACAAGAATACTGGAGTGAGTTGCCATGCCTGCCTCCAGGAGATCTTCCCAATCCAAGGATCAAACCCGTGTCTCCTGCAGCTCTGTGTTAGCTTCCGGACGGATTTCTTTACCTGCTGAGCCATCAGGAAAGCCCCGAGTGTTATATCTCGCTGTTAATAGTGATCTTTGAGCCAAAAGAAATAGCCTGGAAAGGAAAAAAAAAAATAAAAGGAGGAGGTATGGAAGAAGGGAAGGAACTGACAGGAAATTCTTTCTCTATGTGTATCTAAGTTCCAAAAAGTTACATTCAACTAACTGTAAACAGTCTATATCCCTGAAAATGACCAAGCCATTCTCAGTTAAAAGATACCAAGTATCCACCATAAATAGCTATAGTGTATATCTCAGTAGCAAAATCTCTACTTCTACTCTTCAACAAGGACAGAGAGATTTTGTAAACAACTAAAACAAGTTCGCTGGTGGCTTCCCTGGTGGCTCAGCTGGTAAAGAATCCACCTGCAACGTGGGAGACCTGGATTCCATCCCTGAGTTGGGAAGATCCCCTGGAGAAGGGAAAGGCTATCCACTCCAGTACTCTGGCCTGGAGAATTCCATGGACTGTATAGTCCACGGGGTCACAAAGAGCAGGACACAACTGAGCGACTTGCACTCACTAAAACAAATTCCACTAGTGGCAAAATTGAGTGACACTGAGACAAAGCAGAAAGAGGACAGTGGTAGCAGTTTCTCTTGCTTGCAGTCTAGAATGTTCTAGAATCCACTGGACTCTTATATTCCAGGGACTCTCATTGAGCATGGTCAGCATTTGCCACACAAATGGTTTTTCCAAGTCATTCTTGGGGAGAAAAAAGAAGAGAGTTGTTTGGAAGGATTCAATCACTTAATTCTTGCATTTCTGTCAGTAGGAACATGGTGGTAAAAATGGAATCATGGGCTTTATTATTCAGAAGTTTTCCTTTTTAATAAAAAATAAAAATTTAAAAATAATAATAATTTAAAAAAAAAGAAAAGAAAACCATATGTTCTCAGGCTTTCTACTAAGAGACTAGAAGTGGGAAAGTAGTATTCAGTGCGCATTCACAGCTATTTCTTCTCCCCTTTTCCTTCTCCCTCTTTTCAATTACCAAGACCTGATTTTAGGTGCATCAAACGTGGTCTTTTGTAACATGGAGCTTGCCCAACCAAGAATCCCAGCATTATTGAGACTATGTTCGAAAAGCTCTGCTGCTTACCTGTCGTGTCTGCTCTTAGCGCCAGGACCGCACAAGAAACTATTGACTGAGGTTCCTCTGAATCCCCTATATGCCTTTACAGTAGAAGGCATATAGAAGAAATTTTTATTGTCGTATGTTTGTTTACTTCAGACTCTTCAAAGACAAAGAAAAGTACAAGTATGCCTGGATACCTTCAACAGAACAAGAAACATGTATACTTTACCAGTTAATGTAAATAAAATATGAAACACACTCATGTAAACTTAGCCAACTACAAATGCCACACAGTGTTCTGACAACCAACATGTGAAGCAATAAGAGCCTGGGGTATTACTGTAGCCATGTCATTATCAACCTATGAATCCGTCCTGGTTGTCAGCAGTCTTATTTCTCTTTGGATCTCCTATACCCACTGGTTCACTGGTTTTTGTTAAGGAATATCTTGAACCTTTTCCAACCATATGACCTATTTGGAAATGGCATTTCCTTTTTAAAAAAACATTTATTTATTTGGCTGCACCAGGTCTTAGGTGAGGCATGTGCGATCTAGTTTCCTGACCAGGGATTGAACTCGGGCCACATACACTGGGATCATGGAACCTTAGCCCCTGGACTACCAGGGAAGTCCCTGGAAATGCTATTTTCAGTGGCTACACTGTGTCTTCACATAGAAAGACCATACCGTGATTTCCCTACCCTAGCCACTTTTATCCTTCAGTGGTTAATGGTACATTCTCTTCTATGGTGCTTAGTCTCCAGGAGCTCAAAACTGACTGTGAGAAAGACAAATTGAAGAGAGGAGCACAGACTGGTTGGCAGGTGAGGGGAGGAGGAGGACACAGCAGTGACATTCTGGACTCAACGATCCATGGAATGGATTAAATGGAGAGAGGCCTCTGGTTTTAGTGATTGTTGAAGAGATAACAGGATGAAACTTCTATTGTCTTTTCAGATTATAAAATCACACCAGGGAGCCAATGACCATTCTAGCTATACTCTTGCCTCTCAGGAATTTTCAACTTCAGATTTTGATAATCCAGGAAGGAATTTCACCTTTTTGTAAATTTCAACCATTTTATGAGGCTTAACATTAACACTGTTAGTTCACTACTCAGTATATTATATTATTTGTTTAAAAAATACACACACACAAATGTAAAATACCTTTCAAGCCAAAGGTAATTTTATATTAGGGACTATTATTAACTTTTTTTTTTTTTGGCCATGTGGCATGTGGGATCTTAGAGCAGGGATTTTACAGATCTCACAGCAGGGATGGGACCTGTGCCCCTGTAATGGAAGCATGGGGTCTTACCCACTGGGTCACCATGGAAGTCCTTTATTAACCTTTAAAATTAGCTATTAGTATTTAATTTCCTATCCAGAATAAAACTTACATTCCAAAATGAAAGCAGACCAGTCTGTTTTTCTCAAGATTTATTTCTATTTATTGAGATAACACATATTTTTTTCCTTCAAAATGCATTAGTCAGTAGAGTGATTTTCAATAATTGTTTATAGCTAAGGGTCCTCTATGGAGGAGGAAATGACAACCGACTTCAATGTTCTTGCCTGGATAATCCCATGTACAGAGGAGCCTGGCCTGGCTGTAGGGTCACAAAGATTTGGGATGCAACTGAAGCAACTTAGCAAGCATGAGGGTCCTCTAAATTTCTCCTAACAGTAATGTTTTGTGAATTAATTAGTAGAAGAGCTGGATGCTGCTGCTGTTGTATTGTTGCTTAGTCTTGTCTGACTCTTTGTGACCCCATGGACTGTGGCCCACCAGGCTCTTCTGCCCATGGAATTCTCCAGGCAACAACACTGCAATGGGTTGCCATTTCCCACATTAGGAGATCTTCCTGACTCAGGCATCAAACCCGTATCTCTTATGTCTCCTGCATTGGCAGGAGGGTTCTTCATCACTGAGGCACCTAAGAGCTGAATGAGCTGGTCAAAATTCTTCTTAAGAGCTGCAAGATGTAAGCATTGTATGCTGGGGGAAATTTTAGTGAAATAAAGAATTGTGGAAAATTCTTCAAGAGATGTGAATACCAGACCACCTGACTTGCCTCCTAAAAAGTCTGTATGCAGGTCAAGAAGCAACAGTTAGAACTAGACATGCAACAATGGACTGGCTCCAATTCGGAAAGGAATATGTGAAGGCTGTATATTGTCACCTTGCTTATTTAACTTATATGCAGAGTACATATTGTGAAATGCCAGACTGGATGAAGCACAAGCTGGAATCAAGATTGCCAGGAGAAATATCAATAACCTCAGATATCCAGATAACACCACCCTTATGACAGAAAGCAAAGAGGAACTAAAGAGCCTCTTGATGAAAGTGAGAGAGGAGAATGAAGAAGCTGGTTTAAAACTCAGCATTCAAAAAACTAAGATCATGGCATCTGGTCCTATCACTTCATGGCAAATAGATGGGGAAACAATGGAAACAGTGAACGACTTTCTTTTCTTGGGCTCCAAAATCACTGTAGATGGTGACTGCAGTCATGAAACTACAAGATGTTTGCTCTTTGGAAGAAAAGCTATGATCAACCTAGATAGTATATTAAAAAGCAGAAACATTAATTTGTTGACAGAGATCCATCTAGTCAAAGCTATGGTTTTTCCAGTAGTCATGTATGGATGTGAGAATTGGGCCATAAAGAAAGCTGAGTGCCAAAGAATTGATGCTTTTGAACTGTGGTGTTAGAGAAGACTCTTGAGAGTCACTTGGACTGTAAGGAGATCCAACCAGTCCATCCTAAAGGAAATCAGTCCGAACATTCGTTGGAAGGACTGATGCTGAAGTTGAAACTCCAATACTTTGGCCACCTGATATGAAGAACTGACTCATTGGAAGAGACCTTGATGCTGGGAAAGATTGAAAGCAGAAAGGGATGACAGAGGATGAGATGGTTGGGTGGTATCACCCATTCGATGGAAATGAGTTTGAGCAAGCTCCAGGAGTTGGTGATGGACAGGGAGGCCTGGTGTGCTGCAGTTCATGGAGTCATAAAGAGTTGGACACGACTGAGTGACTGAACTGAGGATAACTTGGGGTCAGTGAATGGAAAAGTCTAAGCAAGGCTGATCCTTCTTGTCCAGCTGGAGAATCAATAGTCATTGTTGGAATTAGAAATAAATGTTAGTATATTTTGTCTTTTGATAATGAGAAATCATCCAGAAATTTTTCCTCACTGGATACCAAGCAGAAACACTGTTGTGCAGTGTTTGCTAAGCTGTTTGTCCAAAATAACTTTATTCATGGAACACATTACTGGATCGTGGTCTGACGAACACCCTTTGGAAAATGTGGTTGTGTTTACTCTTTCTCTCTCTTCTCCTTGAACCAGCCAGAGTTCATATTTCTCCTGGTGTGCCCTGGATCCTCTGCTCTAGTCCAGTAATCTTTAAGTTCTTCTTTAGCCAGTTCTCATGGAGCCACAGGTTGGCTCTAATTCTCATTCTTCTGGAGGGACAGGTTTCATGTCTCATCTACGATTGAAAGCCAGCACCAAGTGCAGCACGTGTTGGCAGCCAAGTCACTATTATGACTTTCACCTCTAAATCCATCTTCTTCCCTCCTGAATTGTGGTTACCTCTCTTCCTCCTGACAACAAAGTTGTTCTACCATGATAGATTGTTTCCATTCCCCCGACCACTTTTTCTTTTCTCCTTTTTGAGGCTGAAGGCTTCTTTGTTGGTTCCAAAGTTGGGGTGACTCACTGAGAGTAAGAGAAACGATTCCTAGTTTCTTCTCTGTTGGCCTGTGGTCACAGTTCCTTTCACCTCTCAGGTGAAAAGCAAAGCCAGTATGAGCTGAGATCTTCCTAGATTATAATGTTGATGTTGTATTGATACAGTTTGTCCACCAGTCTTCAAGTTTCCTAGAGGGCGCAGTGGTAAAGAATCTGCCTGCCAATTAAAATAAATAAATTTATATTTAAAAAAAAAAAAAAGAAGAATCTGCCTGCCAATGCAGGAGACGTAAGAGATGCAAGTTTGATCCCTGGGACAGGAAGATCCCCTAGAGTAGGAAATGGCAACCATCTCCAATATTCTTGCCCAGGAAATCCCATGGACAGAGGAGCCTGGTAGCGTTTATAGTCCATAGGGTTGCAAAGAGTTAGATACAACTGAGCATGCATGCAACCAAATATTCACATCTCAGGAGGATAGAACTCCTGTAGCCTTTCTTCACTCCAAAATCAATTGCTTTAGTGTATTTAGCATAGCTAAGGTGTTGAAGAAGGCTGAGCGCCAAAGAATTGATGGTTTTGAACTGTGGTGTTGGAGAAGACTCTTGAGAGTCCCTTGGACTGCAAGGAGATCCAACCAGTCCATTCTAAAGGAGATCAGCCCTGGGATTTCTTTGGAAGAAATGATGCTAAAGCTGAAACTCCAGTACTTTGGCCACCTCATGCGAAGAGTTGACTCATTGGGAAAGACTTTGATGCTGGGAGGGATTGGGTGCAGGAGGAGAAGGGGACGACCAAGGATGAGATGGCTGGATGGCATCACGTACTCGATGGACGTGAGTCTGAGTGAACTCCGTGAGATGGTGATGGACAGGGAGGCCTGGCGTGCTGCGATTCATGGGGTTGCAAAGAGTCATACATGACTGAGCAACTGAACTGAACTGAACTGAAGGTGTTGATTTGTTCTTTTGTCAATTCTATTTCTTTTCCTGTTCACTAAGCAACAAACTCAAATTCTATTACTCAGGGTACTACCACTTTATTTATTGTATGCTGAGTATAATGAACTGAACATTTTTTTAAAAGGATCTTTGCCCTTAAGAATCTCAGAATCCAGAAGACATGTATGTAAACAACCAAAAAAAAAAAAAAGGTGAGTACTAATACACAGAAGACAAAAGATAAACAGAAACATAAGTGACTGAGCGGAAGAGGCATGGAAGGAAGATACTGATACACTCAACATGGAAAAAATAATCAGAGCTGTTCTTTGAATGATAAGTAGAAATTCTTCAAGTTTTGAAGAATGGGTTTGAAAGTTTGTAGGAGGGAGAAATGAGGAAAAGAGACAGAGAGGAATTGTTCTTTGGCTGTGATCCATACAGCTTCTAATCTACACAGTGTGTTCTCACTCAGTCGTGTTCGACTCTTTGCAGCCCCATGGACTGTACCTGCCACGCTCCTCTGTCCATGGAACTTTCCAGGCAAGAATACTGGAGTGGGTTGCCACTTCCTTTTCCAGGAGATCTTCACGACCCAGGGATTGAACCCGGGTCTCTTGTGTCCTGCATTGGCAGGTGGGTTCTTTACCACTAGCCCCACCTGGGAAGGCCAGTTTAAAAAACGGAACCCATAGAAGCAAATCTTTCCTCATATACTAACACTTCTTTACCCTCAAATCCCTGAAAAGTGCTTCATACGTGTTCTTTATGAGTCCATGAGAAAAGTTAGGAGAAAATAAAGGAAAAAACTCTCATATCGTAGAAAATAGTGCTTGATAAAACCAGAAGGTACCACTTTGCAAAGAAAATGCAAGTGGTATCTCTTTTTAACAAGCCAGTTGTATGCTAAGTCACTTCAGTCATGTCTGACTCTGTGCGACCCCATAGACAGCAGCCCACCAGGCTCCCTCGTCCCTGGGATTCTCCAGGCAAGAACACTGGAGTGGGTTGCCATTTCCTTCTCCAATGTATGAAAGTGAAAAGTGAAAGGGAAGTCGCTCAGTCATGTCTGACCCTTAGCATGGACTGCAGCCTACCAGGCTCCTCCATCCATGAGATTTTCCAGGCAAGAGTACTGGAGTGGGGTGCCTTCTCCAAACAAGCCAGTTACTTCACCAGAATTACTTTGTTGTTATCTTATAGTTTTGCTACATTGAAAAACCCACTGCTACACTGGAGCCAGGCTAAATTGAAACACTTACTGGAGCTTTAAAATTTTGTTTAGAGAATGCAAATATTTAGTGAATAGTGTATTAGAAGACAGCAACAAATGTTGGTGGGATGGATGGGAACAGGACTGATATGAAAACAGGAATGTTTCTGCAGTTTAAAAACAGTGGATTTACTCACTTTTCAAGACTTGTGAATATTTGAAGGCATTAAGAGATATTTAATCAAACTTGCCTTGTGTACATTATAAAAAATACTTAACTAAAGAATTCATGTAGGCAAACTGCCAAAGCTTAGTAGCTTCTGCAGAGGAGCCAAACATAACCATAATTAAACTATGAGGCTCAATAAGTGGCTTGGTGAATTATCACATGTATGTTAAGTAACTTTGGGAATTGACAGAAACAGTTCCTGAGATGCATAAGTATTGGGCAGACGAAGTAAGCCAAGTGCCTGGGAATAAATCTGTGGAATACTGGAGGATGAAGGCAGCAATTTCCAACTCTTTGCAGCCCCTACCAGTTTACAATGTAGACTGTGATGAAGATCCATGAGGTGCTCTCCCCCTGCAGTTTACAAGTCTGTGGCAAGATGTGTTAGGTCACGCCATCCTACAACTTGGTTTTCTGTCCCCATGAATCTGGATCTGCCTATCCCAGGGATAGTCACAGTTATCTCAGAGTTACAAAGTGAAGCGGCAACTCTGGGAGCAGGAAGTCAAGACAAATTCAGGGGACTAGTTTGACAGAACTGGGGACAGCAGACTCCCTTCCCCAACGGCAGAGGTTAAGAACAATCACTGGTAAAAGCTGGAAAAGTCAGACAACAAAGGAAGAGGGTGGCTCCAGACAAGAAAAGAACCGAGGCACAGAAGATACGGTGTCAGAGGAGCCAGTCGTACCCTGAATCTGGGGAAGTGAGGAATGCATGAACCAAAAATGTGAAGAGCAGAGGTCAAGAATTGAGGCTGAGAATCCTGGGGCAAAACAGGTAGCGAGCTCCTCTTAATATCAGAAGGAGTGGGTAAGAGTGGATATATGCAGATGTATAATTGATTCACTTTGCCATACTCCTGAAGCTAACACAACATTGTAGATCAACTATACTCCAGTAAAAGCAGTAGGAAGCTGCCACTACTGTGCTAACAGCAGTCAAATTTCTCTCACCTATTCTACAGCAGATGCCTGTTAGTACATCCCTGGGCTCCTATGAAGAGTCAGTTCTTCACAATAAAGCCTGACGATCTAAAAAATATCAGTCAGATCAAATTGGTTCCCCAATTTGCATTATAATTAAAATAAAGTTTAAAATGATTATCATGTTCACAAAACCCTGTATAATCTGACTTTTGCTTCTTTCCCAGCAAACCTGGAAAGTTTCCATTTAGTCACAACATTCTCTCCATCCTGGCTGCGGTAGATTAGAACGTTTTTTTCTTAATTCTTCACTTCCCTTCTGTCATGTGACTTTGCAATGCACCAAAGTGGACCGAGCCACTCCCTCATCCATTGGGTTTGGACTTGCCTGAGTGACTTTTGTTTCTGATACTTGTGAAAGTTTAAAATACTCTTGCAAGTTTTGGCCTGGCCTTCCTGAGTTCTGAGACCCACCATGAGAAGGGTGTGTACTAGCAACTCTCATTTCCTGTGGCCTGGGCTCCAGAGGGGCTTGCAGAGAAGCTGAAACTTACCTGAATTCCCCAAGCACGGTTCACCCACAAGCCTACATTAGAGTGGCCCAACACGAACACTAACTGTTGCTGAAGCTGAAGCTCCAATACTTTGGCCACCTGCAAAGAGCTGACTCACTGGAAAAGATCCTGATGCTGAGAAAGACTGAGGGCAGGAGGAGAAGGGAGTGGTAGAGGATGAGATGGTTGGATGGCATCAAAGACTCAATGGCCAGGAGTTTGAGCAAACTTCAGGAGATAGTGACGGACAGAGGAACCTGAGGTGCTGCAGTCTGCAGCCCACGGGGTTGCAAAGAGGCAGACATGACTGAGCGACTGAACAACAAAATCCATGGATGACTCCATCTCCGTGAATGCAGGGAAATGTTACCTTATTCTCTGCAGCAGTTCTAGGACTTGCAATAGTGTTGAATTCCTGCTGAGGTGGCACTGGACTCTCCTGAAACTCTGTACAGCTGGGCTGTGATTACTAGTGATAAGGCCATTGGCTATTATTCTAGTTTTCACAGCCCTCCAGATCACAAACATGATCACAAAGTCTTTCCAATCACATCCTAAGTGGCCACTTATAGCTGGGAAAGAAGGATAGCTTGACCAATACTGAAAGTCCTTGGAGTTTTGCAGAGAAAGCAGACACATAAGTGAACACTGTTTATATCAGGGAATTTGCTGCTGCCAGAGAACCAAGGCACATGTTTCCACTTTAAACAAATTATCTGTTGCTGTTGTTGAGTCGTTAAGTCATGTCCAACTCTTTGCAACCCCATGGACTGCAGCACCCCAGGCTTTTCTGTCCCTCACCATTTCCCAGAGTTTCCTCAAACTCATGTGCATAGAGTTGGTGATGCCATCCAACCATCTCATCCTCTGTCATCCCCTTCTCCTCCTGCCCTCCATCTTTCCCAGCATCAGGGTCTTTTCCATGAGTCAGCTCTTTGCATCAGGTGGCCAAAGGATTGGAGCTTCAGCTTCAACATCAGTCCTTCTAATGATATTTATGCTGATTTTCTTTAGGATTGATCAAGAAAGACACAGTGAATTTCAGGGAAGTTTTATAATATCCATAGTTGAGAAAGATCTATTCCTTTGTTATTTTGCAACTTTTCCACATGACATAAGATTCCAAGTTTAAAAACTGACTGAGTCTTGATAAAGACACTGAAAATAGCATTTCTTCATGTTGAATAAATGTACATAATTCATACACAACAATGTATTTAGATATGATGGCAAATGAATAGAGTGACATTTTCAGGGGCATGTAGAGTGGAAAATTTTCTGTTTTGTGTATGTACATTTTCTATGTAATTTAAAATTTCTCATTTAAGCATCACGAATTTTAGTATATGTTAGATGGAAATATTAATATAAGGATAGAAATATTATTATAGTTTCTACTTTTTCTTCCTTCTTAATGAACAAAATATGTTATCTCTTAGGCATGTCAATGGTTTAGTTGCTAAGTTGTATTCAACCCTTGTGACCCCATGGACTGAAGCCCACCAGGCTCCTCTGTCCATAGGATTTCTCAGGCAAGAATACTGGAAGGGGTAGCCATTTCCTCTTCTAGAGGATCTTCCTGACCCAGGGTCAAACCCAAGTCTTCTGCACTGCAGGGAAATTCTTTACTACTGAGTCACCAGGGAAGTTCTATCTGTTAGGTATCCAGTTGGCTTTAAGTAACGGCATCTATCCTTCCATTACTGGGAGTTTGGAAGTAGGAAGTTGCTGGCATTGCCTCAAAAGCTCTGTGTCTTCTGGACCCCAGGTCACCATCCTTACAATTCTCCTGACATTTCCCTGAAATTCACAAGATGCTGCCACAGTTTCAAAAAACAGTGGAGCTGAAGAAAGAAGAGGTAAGAAATAGTGGCAGAACTATCTCTGGATTTTATTTCCATGACAAAAATCTATTCCAGGTGCTCTTACTGAATTTTGCTTGTATTTCTTTGGCCAAGGCAAGGCCATATGGCTATTCTTAACTACAGGGTTCTGGGAAAACAAGTATTTAACTTTCATTTTTTTTTTTTTTTTAAGATGTGGACCATTTTTAAAGTCTTTACTGAATTGGATACAACACTGCTCCTGTTTAATGTTTTTTGGTCCCAAGGCATGTGGGATCTTAGTTTCCCGACAAGGATGGAATCCACTCCTCTCTGGTTGGTAGGCAAAGCCTTAGCCACTGGACCACCAGGGAATTTCCAGAAGTATTTAACTTTTGACTCAAAGAGAAGAAGAAGGCAAGGGAGAAGGAAGGGCAAATATGGGTTGGGTGACCTGGGCAAAGTGCATGACATGTAGTGGCTATGTGCATTAATTGTCGAACAAAAAAGAATTGTCTTCAGGGGCTACTCAGGAATGTTAAGCTACGTGCCTGTTCACCAGTATTACTGTTCCTGCCCCGCCCCGCCCCCAGTGTGGGGTGTTGCTAGGACAGGTCAGCCAAAGACTACATTTCCCAGGTTCCTTTGTGTCCAGATGAAGCCACTGAACTCATTCTCATCAGTGAAAAGCGAGCAGAGCTGATGAGACAGGACTTCTACTGACTCTTTGTGCCTCAGCCAGCTGTGTGCAGACGATGTTGTGGCTGGTGGAGTTATAACACAGCAGAAGCCTGGATCCCAGCAGAAGCCTGGATCCCTGAGTCACTGTGTGGAGCATAATGAGTAACGTGCTTGTTACTACAACTTGGAAATTTATTTACTACAGGTGCTAATATTACCTTAGGGGGCTTCCCAAGTGGCATGAGTGAATCCGTCTGCCAATGCAGGAGACACAATTTCAATCCCTGGGTCTGGAGGATCCCCTGGAGAAGGAAATGGCAACCCACTCCAATATTCTTGTCTGGAGAATCCCCATGGACAGAGGAGCCTGGTGGGCAACAAACCATGGGATTGCAAAAGGGCTGGATATGACTTAGCGACTAAACAACAACAACGTTACCTTATATAAGACAATAACCTATGCTTATATCAACGAGTCTTCCATTTGTTTCTTGCTTATGTTTTCCTTTATTCAGTTTTTCTGTCTTCCCTTTAGAGATTTTTCTCATTACCTTCCTTTTAAGAAGCCGTAACTTTTTGTAGTTTCTCAAATAGGTTGAGCGTTATTCCTTCTAATGCCTTGCTGCCACTCTGCTGTGTTCTAAGAAGCCAGATAATGAAATATGTTAGGACTTGGCTGACTGCTATAACACTCTGAGCTAAGCATATAAAGCTGGTGTGGGCTACTGTGGGGTCTCATGTGACTTGCCTCCTATAGGACAGTTGCCTGATAAAGGACAAATAGGGAACTGCATGCTAAGTGTGATCCAGGGTGAGGTGCAATGGTTTGGTAGAGTATGTGAATAGCACAATATTTTGAATTAGAGCAAATGGCTATTTCATTTCCCAGAGCTGTAAAGGGAACTTATGTAAGCAGATAGAATTTAAAGAGTCCTATATAAACTGCCTATTCTATTAAGCAATCTATTTACTTTATAATGATGATAACATCTAAATTATCTAAAATACCCAGCTACTACTCATTATCACTATGGTGAAGATTCAAGTGGCATAATGAATACGTGTCTAATTAAATTTTGCAGATTTCAAAAGATTTTTCACTCTAAGTTAAACACATAGCATCTCTGCTGAAAGCCAGGATTGGTCCAAATCTAGGGTGGCCTGTGATGGCATGACACTGGTGGCAGAAAATAGGGAGAAATGTCACAGACCTTGCAAATTGATCTCAGTTCTAATCTTGCTGTGCATCATTTTAGGATTTTCTCAACTTCTCTGAGCCTCAGCAGTCTTCTCGATAAAGTTAAGTCTAGAAGCACTAAGTTAATTACAGACATTAAGTGAGACACGTAAAATACTTAATTCAAAACAGCATAGTGTTAAAATTCATGCATGTTCTTTCTTTCTCCTCTAATATTGTAGTTTAAGTAAATGTTCTAGGGTGGGCATAATAATCTTTTTTTTTTAACCATGATTTTTTACCTGAAATAAGTATTTGTTTTGTCAAGAACCCAACTTCATATTTTGGTAATAAACATAACAATTAACAGTTTTCCTCCCTTAGTTAATACATGTATTTCAGCCACAAGCCTGTTTTAGAACTGAGTTGCCACCTTCTACCATAATTGCAGTAATATACAAACCCACCCATAACCTAAAATATGAAAATAAAGATGAGCAGGCAATTTAATTTTTTGAAGGCAACCTAGTGTGCTAACAAGGGGGAAAAAGTCAACATAAATGTGAATAAACTCGAGTTCAAATAAACTCTAGTTTATTTAAAGTTTTAAAATAAACTTTAAAAGAAAACTCATTTCTTCCTTTTAAAGACAGGTATTTATTGTGATCATTCTCAGTATATACATACATATATATATATAATCTCAGGGAGTGCAGCTTTGAATGTTTCCCCCAAAATGGGTTTCATGGGAGGATTCATTTTCTCTATAGTATTTCCAGGGAGACTTATAGCAATAATGTGATCCTTTGCAAGCTTGCAACCAGCACTCCAGTCGAGGGAAAGAGGTGCACTGATTGGTTTCTGACCCCCTAGCTCCACAGGGCTCTGGCAGTCTGTCTGTTCCCAGGGCCAAGTGCATGGAGATTAACCTGACCTTCTGGGGGGCTCCACCTCCAGTAAAAACAGACTCCTGTGGTGTTGTAAGGGCTTCCCAGGCGGCGCTAGCAGTAAAGAAACCAGTTGCCAACGCAGAATACACAAGAGACATGGGTTCGATCCCTGGGACGGAGAGATCCCCTGAAGGAGGGCCTGGCAACCCACTCCAGGATTCTTGCCTGGAGAATCCCCATGGACAGTGAAGCTTGGTGGCTATGGTACATAAGGTTGCAAAGAATTGGACACAACTGAAGTCCCTTAGCATGCATGGACACATGGTGTTTTAAATCAAGGTAGATTTTGGATTCAACACTCTAAAAATATACTATTAGAAAAGAATATATTCCCATTACTCAGAGTATGGATTTATCAATATTTATTAAAGTAGCTCAAAGGTCACTGAGTTAGCTACTGAAAAATAGAAACAAAAATGTGAGTATCAATTGAAATTTAGATTTCTCTACTTTTATGTTTTTCTTTTTGCATCAGGTCAACAAAAGACAAAGTCGTTGGACAATTTACTAATTTAGCAATTGGCCAGTTCCTTTCTCAATGGAGTCTTTTAACTCTGATATTCCCAAATCCAAAGTTTAGGGTATGAACTATTTTAGGCTTCTTTGCCTAAATCACTTGGTGCTGAGTAGACAGATATAAATCCAATTAACACTAAGAAATCAGTGAAGAAGTGGGAGGTAGTATAAATGATAGTACAGAAATAATACATAGAAATCTTATGATGAAAGGGCTTCTTTTTTCAACTCAAAACTTTTGATGTTGAAATAATTGTAGTTTTATTTGCATTAGTGATGAATAATGAATAGGATGAATAGGATCACATTTACCCCAATTTAGCTTCCTCCAATGATAAAATTTGGGCAAAACTATAGTACAACATCAGAACCGAGATATCTTTTATGGCTAAAGTCAAGATACAGAACATCTCCTGCACCATGACAATCCCTCATGTTCCCCTTTTATTCAGAATCACCTTAACCATTCAGCCATGAATCTGTTTTCCATTTTTATAAATTTGCCATTTCAAGGATTTGGGAAGTTTCCGCTACTTGTTAGCTACTCGGTTGTCTCTGGGTCTTTGCGGCCACGTGCAGTGCAGCACGTGAGGCTCTTCTATCCTCCACTGTCTCAGTTTGCTCAGATTCACGGCCGTTGAGCCAGTGCTGCTATCTAACCATCTCATCCTTTCTTTGTTCTTCAATCTCTCCCACTATCAGGGCCTTTTGCAATGAGCTGGCTCTTCACTTCAAATGGCTGAAGGATTGGCGCTTCAGCATCAGTCCTTTCAATGAGTATTCAAGGTTGATTTCCTTTAGGATTGACTCGTTTGAGCTCTTTGCTGTCCAAAGGATTCTTAAGGATATTCTCTAGCATCACAGTTCGAAAGTGTCAATTCTTCGGTGCTCAGCCTTCTGTATGGTCCAGCTCTCACATCCATACATGACAACTGGAAATACCATAGCTTTGATTACACAGACCTTTGTCAACAAAGATGATGCTTTTAATACGTTGACTAGTTTGTCATAGCTTTCCTTCCAAGGACTCTGCACTGTGGTGAGGGTGGCCCTAGACTCCTGGATGATAGGGAAAGTCCTGACTCTGCCCTGATACCACCTAAGGAGCAGGAGAGGCACTTGCTGCCCCTTTACTGCTAGGGATGTGTGGATGTGGATGTCTGATTCTGGACCCCCACTTAACCATGAAGTTGACCACCACCACTACAACTGGCAAGTCCCACAGGAAGCCCAGGGTTGGAATACGGGTGAAAGTTTCCCAAAGGACAGGGATGGAATTCCCAGAGCAAAGAGGAAAAGTAC
>SJYW01048056.1:438777-465685 GCA_006410735.1 Raphicerus campestris | reverse complement strand
ATATATATAAACACTGAATCACTGTGTTGTATACTTGAAACTTAAATGATACTGCAAATCAACTATATTTCAATTAAAAAAAAAAAGCAGGTATATTGGAGGGGAAGTAGCTTCTACTCTTGGGAGAAACGAAATATCCCTAATCGTTCTTGGAAATCTTCCTGTTCTATCTCTGCTGTGGTTTATCACATGGGAAGATTAGTTTGTAAGTGAGGACCTTGGAAGGCTTCAGAGAAGATGCAGCAGCATCTGAGCAGCCTGGGTTCTTGCCACACCTGTGCCCTGCCACCAAGGAGGACAGGAGCCTGCAGGCAGACGCTTTTTAAACATGCTGGTACATACCCCAAAGATATCCAGCTTTCAGACTTCTGACACAAATGATCATGAACTGTCTCAGAATTTTCCTGAGTAATACGGCCACCGTTCTCACCAGTACATGGAGTGTCCCCTGTGTCTGGAGTCGTAAATCTTTATTCAATCTTTATTCGCTTGTGCTTTAGATGTGTTCATTCTCTCAATCCCTGTTTACTTTCTAAACCCGTAACAAAATGAAAAACAGTTGCTAACACTGCACGGACTCGTCGTTGCAACTTTAGACGCCTTGAGCAATGTGTAGAAATGTTATTAAAACATTTTTTGTTGTTGTTGTTTGCTCCCCTTTCTGTGGTAAATTCCTCTGCTTCACTTTCCAAGAAGAAGTAGCAGGGGAAGGAATCAAAATTTCTAGACAAAAATGCCAGGAATTTTTCTTGTGTTTGTGGATTGACCTTCTGGCTGTGAGTAACTGTCCCACTTTTTGGCCAGGCGCGGCAGTCAGGAAAAGGCTCCCTGGATGTGCAGTTGAACCTTTGACCAGGTGGAGTCCTCCAGTCAAATCACAGGAGATCTGGGTTAAGTCCAAGTCTAAGGCCAGGACTCACATGGTCTAGTTGTTAGAGGTGGCTCAAACCCTAGTGGGAGGAAGAACAGGTATGAGGCTGAGGCTGGAGTAGAAGAAATATATATATATATATATATATGAGAGGGAAAAAGAGGACAAATTCAGAGAGGATGGGATTTAGGGCATTGATTGCCCTTTACTCTAAAGAACGAAATCACTGTTGTGCTCAGTTCTCTTTTCTTACAAATAGCCTGTGCTGTGCTTAGTAGCTCAGTCATGTCCAACTCTTTGCAACCCCAAGGACTGTAGCCCACCAGGCTCCTCTGTTCATGGGGATTCTCCAAATGAGCATACTGGAGTGGGTTGCCATGCCCTCCCCTGGGGGATCTTCCCAATCCAGGGATCAAACCCAGGTCTCCTGCATTGGCTTCCCTTATGGCTCAGCTGGTAAAGAATCCACCTGCAATGCGGGAGACCTGGGTTTGGCCCCTGGGTTGGGAAGATCCCCTGGAGAAGGGAAAGGCTACCCACTCCGGTATTCTGGCCTGGAGAATTTCATGGACTGTACAGTCCATAGGGTCGCAAAGAGTCAGACATGACTGAGCGACTTTCACTTTTCACTTTCACTCCCACATTACAGGTGGATTCTTTACAATTTGAGCCACCAGGGAAGCCCTACAAATAGCTTAGCTCATGGAACAAAAACAATTACCATTAGATTATTTGGTAGGCTTAGCTGTTGCCAAGTTTATTATATTTTTCATTTCCGTAACAGTAACAATTATTAAACACTTAGTGGGTTCTATTTCCCCGAATGAGTGTGTTACACACACTTACTCCTCTAGTTCACAACATTCAGGGAGGTGGTGGGCACAGATCATCCCATTTTGCAGTTGCCAGTACAGAAGCTTCGAGATGGGCTGACTGCCCAGGGCACAGAGCTGGCAAGTGGTCCAGTCGCTCCTGAAGTCCCCGTGGCTGTGCCTCTGACCCCCTCCTGCCTGAGCCATGTAAGTTGCAGCCAAAATCTTTCCAGATTTTTGTTTTGTTTGTGTGTTTCAAAGGCATGCAGCCACTGGGAAGTAGCTCTTAAAAGTGAAAGTGACAATTTTATGGATGAGGTGAGCAAAAATGAAAGACATCTTTGGAAAGAAACTTCCAACCCACTCTACCTGGCTTTCTCAAGGACCAATTAACTGCTCATCAGGCAGCAATCTGCTGACAAATTGGCAGGGAAACTAGTGTCTGTGAGGATGGCAGCGTGTAAAATAATTAGCATATTCTGTAGAGTCTCTGGGCACCAGAGACTGCTTGGTAGGAGAGCTGGGAGGCGGTCCCTCTAGGCTCCAGAGCATCAGGAACTTTTAATTATTTCGGTTCTGGGAGAGCTTCTTACCTGGGCTAGCCACTTGCTCACAAACAGAAGCTAAGGGTGGACTGAAAAAGCTGTGCATGTTTTCCTTCTTTCCTAACTAGTGTATAAGTTATATCTTATATTTCCCTCTGGCTTCAAGAGTGTGGATTTGAAATAGCCATGAATAGGGGGAATTATTCCAATATGTATTTTTATTTGCTTGGCCTCTTGGAAAACTTCTCCATGAGTGTGTCTCTGCAATTGCTTTGGAAACTATAAAACATTTCAATAATCAATCTTATTTACTATCACAGGGATTGTAAGTGGGGGTCGTTTCTGTCATGATCCCCACTTTATAAATGAGAAAACCGAGCCCTTGGCAAGTTATATGACTTGCCTTGATCATACAACTGAGAATGGATGGGGTCATTCCAACTCTAAATTTAGTATGTTTTCCATTATAATATCACTTCTTTTAAACTGCTACAAGAAAAAAAGGGTCATGCTAGAGTATTATCACCAGGCATTTCTGACAGTTATTTTAAATTGCTTATACCCAAGGATGAAAGTCTCAAGGTGATCAAACCAGTCAGTCCTAAACAAAATCAACCCTGAATATTCATTGGAAGGATTGATGCTGAAGCTCTAATCCTTAGATGTGCCAACTCATTGGAAAAGACCCTAATGCTGGGAAAGATGGAGGGCAGGAGGAGAAGGGGACGACAGAGGATGAGATGGTTGGATGGCATCAGCGACTTGATGGACATGAGTTTGAGCAAACTCTGAGAAATAGTGGAGGACAGAGGAGCCTGGGGTGCTGCAGTCCACGGGGTCACAAGGAGTCAGACACAACGTAGCAGCTGAACAACAACAACAACAAGGATGAAAGTGAGGGTCTTGCAAGCATCCATCCTGTCTTTAATAACTGCTTTTGGAGCTCTAGAAGAAGTAGGAAATCCTGTAGCCTACTGGTCTTCTCAGTCCACAGAGCTATGTCACGACTCACAGGAGCAGCCTTGCAGTGGGAAGATTATTTTAATGAGAATGCAGACTGAACTGTTAGAAGTATTCAGGACATGATGACATTATTCCTTTGGGTGTACTTGCCAGCCCTTAAATCTCAGCCGGGGCTGTGAGAGGTGTTTCCCTTTGAAAACTGCTGTTCCAGATGCTTAGAGAAACTTATTTTAGTTTTGGGAGGACCAGAGACTCAACTCTAAGACTGGGGATGATCAACATCACCGGTGTCCTGATTCTCTCAGTGTTCCCATTTCTTTTGTTGTTGAAGGGCCACACTATTCAGAGGTCTTTGGAAGTGTTTAGGTCCTGGAGAAGCCCTTCAGGTTGAGTTGATACCAGAGGTCACTGAGGTTTCATGATAGAAATCCATTATCCTTATCCTCTGGTTTGCTGTTTTTTTTTTTTTTTTTTTTTCTGTTTCTTATTCCTTTGTGTTTATATATTGCTTATCCTAGCCTGTGCTCACTCGCTGTGACTATAACACTGCTCACATATTAGGTCTTTAATATAGTTCTGTTAAACAGATCCATGAGGATGAATCTGTAGTTATGATCTTTATGGGTCTAAAAAAGCTTAGAAAGCCTATCATATTTTCAGTGAACTTTTCTTAGACTTGAATATTTTACTCTTAAAAAACGTATTTCTGGGCATGTTTTCTTCTGAAGATAGTCTGACTTGGACTTTTATTTTGAACATTGTGGTTCCATCTTCTTGTGGATGAAAATAGTTTAGCTTGTGTGCTTAAGGAAAGTGAAATACATATTTTTTAGGGTTGCTAAAAACCATGCAGATGATATTTCAACTTTGGATTTTTTTTTAAAAAGTGTATGCATGTATATATGCATTTATTAATTTTTCGCTGTGCTGGGTCTTTGCTCAGGCTTTCTCTAGTCTCAGCGAGCAGGGGCTCCTCTTCATTGCAGTGCAAGGGCCTGCTTCTAATGGGATGGCTTTTCTTGTTTTGGAGCTCGGACTCTAGAGCTGTGGGCTTTAGTAGTTGCCAAGTCCTGGCTCAGTAGTTGTGACTTCCAGGCCCTAGGATGAGGAATCAGTACCTGGTGCACTGGCTCAGTTGCTCCAGGGCACGTGGGATCTTCCCTGACCAGGGATTGAATCCATGTCCCCTGCATTGGCAGGCGGATTTCCATCAACTGAGAGGAGTCCCCAAGCTTCACTAATTTAGGGTATTGTTGATGTAACTATTCTCAATGAGTATTAAGTAGAACACTACCATCTATTTTTTATTCAAATTATATTGTTTGGTAATACTGGTTTCAACTGCTTTGGAAATTGGGTTTACATGGTAGTCTAAATAAATCAATCTACAAGGCATTTGAAAATTGATCTTTAAGTTAATAAATCATTCCTTTGACTCTGTGCTCTGGATTAGAAGGTTGTAGCATTATGAATCCTTGTAAATTTGTGTATTGATTTGCTTTATGATGAGGGCTGCAGGGCCCTCATCTGTATTTTTCTCCTTTTTATTATAGAAACTATAAATTTTTAGATGTGTCTGACTAAAATGGTTTCTAGTAGGTTTTCTGTTTCTGGCTTCCCTCCTTACTGAAATCAGAAGTGGAATAATCAATTTCTGGAGAAAGGAAAAACATTAATTGAACAGTAGTGTGTATATAGTTGTACTTGAGACTATATTTAAATAATCCTTTTCTGTAAATTTCCATTATTCAGCACATCTGTGTTTTTCTGTAAATAGAGAAAAATATATAAGCTATGTATTTAAATATTTAAAGAATTAGAAAATACAGTTAAAATTAACGTGCCATTTGTTGTTTTTAATAATATGGTATCTGCTAGACAGTCAGCTTTAGACAAAGAGTCACTGTTAGAATCAAACTGAAGAAGAAGCAAATAGTTCAACACACAGGCTTTCTGAGATGGAACTTGGGATAGAGGTGTTTGTACTTTATGAACAAAGGACTTGAAATGGTTTCTGTGACATGATGGCTACTTGGAACTGTATGTTATATTTTGTTTGTGTACCTGAGTGTGTGTTTGACTCAGAGGAGTGGATGTAATCTCTCATTGGGGGGAATTTTCCTGGTTGACTTTTGTTTTGGGGTGCTTCCCAGGTAATACTCTAGGTAAAGAACCTGCCTGCCAGTGCAGGAGATATAAGAGATGTGGGTTTGATCCCTGGGTCTGGAAGATCCCCTGGAGAAGGAAATGGCAACTCACTCGAGTATTCTTGCCTGGAGAATCCCATGGACAGAGGAGCCTGGCGGGCTACAGACCATGGGGTTGCAAAGAGACAGACACCACTGAGGCGACTTAGTGCACACACCAGGGGTGTAAATTTAGATTCATGGGCAGCATTTGCATGATTGTTTTGTCTTTTTGGAACTTTGAAAGATCAGCAGCTATTCCATTGGTTGAACTTATGTAGCCCCATTTGGACAATGCATATTGTGGAGACTACTATGAAAATAAATTCCAAGACATGACATTTCTGTCCTGAAGAGCTTACTTTTCACATTTTATTTTGCATCCACTTTGCTTACTTAATTATATTTTAATAATTTTTTCTATTTTCCATCTCTGCCAAAGACCTCTCCTGTTGATTACCCTGCGAGCTTGTTTAGAGAGACAGTATTTCCTTGGGGAGTCTTTCTCCATTCCTAAAGCCATAACAACAGGAACGCAGCAATAAAAAGCCAATTCCCTCCCCTTGGTTTTGCTTCAAATAGTCATTTCTTTGATACGGGCTAATAAAAACAGGAAAAGGATCATTGTTAAAGGCTCTGGTCGGGGTTCCTTTACTTCCAATAAGGAAAATTGCCTCACAAGAGGGAGCATGGGTAATAACGATACAACTAACCGAGGAATTATATTCAGTCTAATGTCAAAATCTCCAAGCTGCTGCCTGCAGATTCAATTTAACAGTGGGATTGCGGTGTGTCTGCTGTGCTGTGTAGATCTGAATTTGCTGTCGCTGATCATCTCTTCACAGTTAATGAAGATGAATTTCAAATGAGACTGGAGAGGTTTGATATGTGTGTGTGTGTGTGTGTGTGTGTGTGTGTGTTTTCCTTCACAATTTTTGTAAGCTTTGATGTACATAACTAAAGGGCTTTGAGAGTTGACCCAGAAGGATGCATGTAGTAGCATCTTGAATGTTTTGGTGGGGCCGGTGAAAGTGACCACAGATTAGCTGACAGTGAAGGAGATGGAGGCACAAAGAAATGAAGGAGGTTGACTAAGGTCGTACAGAATCCAGCTGCTTCTTTTTAGTCTGTTTCTTTCTTATTCACACCCTCCCCACCCCGCCACCCCCCCGTTACTTTCAGAGGATTTGAGGTGAAGGCAGTGGCTGGTTTCCTTCTGTGTAGTTAGCCCCTCTAGGATCAATTCTCATACTCCCAGCCTGGCTCAGTGGTTCTCCAGAAATTATTCTCACCCAGGGCAACGAAGCAGCCCCCACCCAATGATCTTTCCAGGCAGCGGTGTAACTTGAAACAACTCTGAAGAGCTGTCTTGGGTCCAAAACTCCCCATGGGCTTGGCTGAGTCCTGTATTGCAACTGTATTACAGACCAAATTCTGTCCCAGCCCCATCTGTCTTCTCCCTTGCCTTTCCAAAGTGTGATCGCAAGCAACTTCCCAATAAACCACATGCATTTCAAATACTATCAGAGACCATTACCTGGGGAACCCAACATAAGACAACAGACTTATTTCACTTAGGAAGTCAGACAAAGACAAATATCATACAATATTGCTTATATGTTGAATCTAAAAAAAAAAAAGATATGTTGAACTTATTTGCAAGACAGAAACAGACGTACAGAGGAAAAACTTACGATGGGGAGAAGGGTGAGGGGAAAGTGGTAGGCTGGGAGTTTGGGGTTAACGTGTACACCGTGCTGTAGAGTAAGTCCCCTACACAAGAACACGTTTCCTTCTGAAAGTGCAGCTCTGAGTCCAATTTGCTTATAAGTCCAATAGAGTTAGCCTAGGGTTCAACTATCAGAATTGGCTTTGTAGTACTGTGGTGCAGTAGGTTTATAGTACTTTTCACACAAATAATATATAGAAAACAAACACAAAATTAAAACATTTTTAATCTTACAGTATAGTACTTCAAAAAGTACAGTACAGTGCCATCTACTTCACTGCTGCTTTTCTGCTTGCTTCTGGACAGCTGGGCTTGAAATACAGATACAGCCCTTCTGTCCTCTATACAGTACTGTGTAGTACATGGAAGCAATCCACTTGTGGAGGATACCCTCATGTGACTGTATACTAGACATGTGAATTGACTTACCTGATTGGACATACGAATGCCAGTTCACATCTTTGAAGATTGCAACTTGAAAGTTTGTATATAGGGGACTTAATTACTTAAAATAGATGACCGACAAGAGCCTACTGCGTAGGACAGAGACCTCTGCTCAATATTTTGTAATAACCTAAATGGGAAAAGAATTTGAAAAAGAATAGGATCACTTGTATTTGGATCACTTTGCTATGCATCTGAAACCAGCACAGCATTGTTGATCAACTGTACTGCAGTATAAAATAAAAACTTTAAAACAAACAAACAAAAAACCCAGACAAAGAAGCAAGACAACAGAAAAGCTAAAATAGGATGCTCTTCTGGCAGTGGTCAAGGACAGGATGCTGCTGCTGCTGGGGAAAAATTATCTTTCTGGGAATTCTGGCTCTTCTTAAACGGGAGCCTTCAGCTGACAGTTAGGAGACATGAATGGATTTTGTTTTTTTGCTTGGGGACCTAGTCTAATCCTTTCACCGTATAGATTTAGGAAAGCCCCAAGTATTAAGGTAACTCGACCAAAAATACATAGCTAGTTGGCAAAAGAGCAAAAACAGGCTTATAGTTCCAGGTGCTGCTTTCAAAGAGCCGTGCTGGAATTTGTTCAGAGGGGTTTTTTGCTGCTGTAACTCAGGACTGACTGCAGATGGGTCCAGAGACCATTTATCTGTCTGATCCATTTGTTCAGCTCTGGCAGTGGAGTCAGACATCTCAATAATTTCTCCGTGGTTCTGTTTTGCTGATTGTCTACCAATCTGAAGAGTGATATCTGAAGTTCTCCGTAGTTGGTAGTTGAATAGTGAAGAAGAAATGGTGAAGTAGAAACAGATGGTCACAGATATTACTGCCTGAAATCAGCATTTTGTGTTCTGGCTATTAAGAGAATTGGAAAATTGGCAAGCCTTATTACATGATAGACTGGTAGCAAGTGCAGACTCATTAGGTAGATGAGACATGCAGGAGTGGGTTGAAAGAATCATAAGCAAAATGAAAAATGACTACAAATTAATATTTAGTCTCTTGATTGTCCTAAATAGTTTATTAGTCATTTTATTATGCTCAGATAATGTTCCGTTGAGATCATCAAATGATTATAAGCTCAGAGTCGCTATGATCCTGAGAAATTTGGAAGTAATTGAAAAACAAGTTATTAGTTTGTTATTATCACTACTACAAGGATCCGGTTTTAAATGGTTTCCTTGGCATCATTAACCAGCTACATTTTAAGGAAATATTCTTCGATTCCCATTGTCTGTAAATTAAGTAGAAATTTATTTTGTTTGGTGCTCAAGGCCCTATTCGGAGAAGGCAATGGCGATCCACTCCAGTACTCTTGCCTGGAGAATCCCGTGGACGGAGGAGCCTGGTGGGCTGCAGTCCATGGGGTCGCTAAGAGTAGGACACAACTGAGTGACTTCACTTTCACTTTTCACTTTCATGCATTGGAGAAAGAAATGGCAACCCACTCCAGTGTTCTTGCCTGGAGAATTCCAGGGTCAGGGGAGCCTGGTGGACTGCCGTCTATGGGATCACACAGAGTCGGACACAACTGAAGTGACGCAGCAGCAGCAGCAGCAGCAGCAGCAGCAGCAGCAGCAGCAGCAGCAAGGCCCTATGTGTGCCAGATTCCCTTTTGGCTTTCTCTTAGGATACTTTTCTATATGTACTCCATACCTTGACCAAACTAGAAACCTCAGCATCCCCCAAATATATCTTTTATTTTCCTAGATTTGTGTCTTTTGCTATATGTATATCTGTAATTTTTTGTTTTGTTTTGGACTCTTCATTTTATTACCCAGCAAGTCCTCCTCAGTTCTGGCCCAATTCAATGTTAACCTCTTAAAATCAAAATTCCTTTGAGTTCCCTTAGATACATCTTGTTCATGACACTTAACTCCTTACCTTGAGGAAATATGTCAGGTCCTCTCACTGGATATGCTCTTTGTTCTCATTGATCCATTGTGGCATTTTATTTGCATGGAATTTTTATGTCCTACTTGGCATTTACCTACTTGCCGCATCTCTCTAATCTAGTAAGTCTTTATAGGCATCCATGTACCAGAATCTGTGCTAGGTACTGAAGGGTTAAAAATATAAGAGATTGTCCTTGATTTAGGGAGTCTGCAGTCTAGTGGATGCAGTGGAATAAAGTACTAAAGAGCCATGGATGGCAAAGCTAAAGCATTTGATGGGGGGCAGACATGGCCATGGTGAGCTTTAGCTGAGAATGTTCATGAGGGCTATCGAGAGGAGTTTGAATTGCATCTGGAAAGTGAGGAAGGGCTTGCCAGGCATGGCTGTTAAGGAGGGAATGAGAGAAGGCCAGACAAAGAGGCAGGAGCCAGTGGGTCAACTGAGGGGAGGAGAGGATGATCTGATTTGAGCCCCATGCCCGGAGAGGTAGGCAGGTATGCCTGGCTATGAAAGTGGTGTGAAACAGGGTGGATGGCAGGAGGGAGCATCTGTGGCAAATGCTTAGCAAAGGCAGCCAACCTGGGACAGATTTTGAAAGACTGATGGACAGGCACATGGGTTCCTCTTCTCTACTCCTTGCGATGGGAGTGTCATTTATATAACTCCTGGTCTGGAGATATTTACCCGGTTGGTAAATTTGAGAGGAATAAAGTTGATCTTAGCTCCATTCTGTTTTCCTCTTGGGAAGGAGCTGCCCTCGGTGGGGGGCAGCTCCTGTGCCTATATGTGGACCAACTTTGGTCTCATGGTTGCCAACATTTATATTCAATATTAGCCACTTGGCTGTAGACCTAAGACTACAACCTCTGAACTATAAGTTCCTGGAAACAAAGGAGCCATTTCCCCCTCTCTCTCTGCCACACCTCTTTTGTGATTTCTGCAGTTTGTCTTGAATCTGAGGGAGAGAAGGGGGCTCTTTCTGGAACCTCATCAAGACCCCAACAGTACTGTGTGTTGGAGGGGAGAAGGATCACTAAGTGAGGTCAGGTAAAAGCTTGGTTTTGGCAGGGACATTATGATTGAGGAAGAAGATGCGGGTTTTAACAATGCAACAAAGGTAAAAGTACTTGAAGACTCTTTGGCTGAAGGAGATAAGTGAGATGGAAGATTCTAGAAAGACTCTGCCTTCTGCTTTGGGTGGTTGGGGGTGACATCAGCTCACAGACCTCCATGTTCTGATTGATTTGAGTTTCCCTGAACTGAATCTGGAGGCCAGGATAGTTAATTTGGTCTTTGATCTCTCCTTTTCATCATCACTACCCAGGATCTGAAGGAATTTTTCTGGGACTGATAAACTTGGGCATTTGCTTATCTAAATTTTTCAGTTCCTTTATTAATTCATCTAGACAGCAGATATTTCTTTATCTCTGTCTGTCACTGCGGGGCTTGGCCTACCTATGAGATTTGTTGTTTAGTTGTTAAGTTGTGTCTGACTTTTTGTCACCTCATGGACTGCAGCCCTCCGGGCTCCTCTGTCTGTGGGATTTCCCAGGCAATAATACTGGAGTAGGTTGCCATTTCCTCTTCCAGGGGATCTTCCTGACGCAGGGATGGAATCCACGTCTCCTGCATTGGCATGCAGATGCTTTACTGCTGATCCACCAGGGAAGCCCATTCATGAGATATGTTAGTTACTGTTAGTCGCTCAGTTCTATCTATTTGCAACCGTATGGGCTGTAACCCACCAGGCTCCTCTGTCCATGGGATGCTTCAGGCAAGAATACTGGAGTGAGCTGGGATGCCTTCCTCTAGGGAATCTTCCTGACCCACAGAACAAACCAGGTCTCCTGCATTGCAGTCAGAGTCTTTACCACCTGAGGCACCAGAGAAGCTCAGCCCATGAGATATAGTGCTTGTTCTCTGGGAACTTTGAGGCTGATGAGGAAATCAGAGAGAGGTTCCTGGTTAACCAGCTTTGGAGCCCGAATTAGAATCTGGATCCCACTGTTTGCAAGACAGGTGACCTTCTTAGAACCTCATTTTTAAGAGAGCGAAGGTGGTGTCTCTCTTAAATGCTACTTTACCACATTTCTAACTTCTCCTCATTTGGCCCAATAAACCAGTGGATTGACTTTGAGTAAGTTCTGCCAGAAACTTAGAAAATCGAAAGAAAAGTTGGTTTTGGAATTCATTTTTTATTTTTTTGGAATTCATTTTTTTAAAAGAGGAAATTCCTGTCTGTAGCTGGAAGTTGTCACATGAGCAGTGTAAGTTATGCTCTATTTATCCCTATTTTGGATGATCCTTTTAGATTAGCACTAGAAGGAGGGAAGTTAGAATGTGGTTTAGCTTTTGGTAAAGTTTTCATTTTTGAGTTCTAATTGCATGCAGGATTTGAAAAAGAGTTGAGCTGTTTTTTGTTTATTATGACAAATCTGAATATTCCTGTGAAGTAGAGAAATCTGGTATTTGTGTGGTTGGAGACTTGACTTGGTATTAATAGGGAGTAACATTCTTTTTTAAATTGAAGTATGGCTAGTTTAAAATGGGCTGGTGCACTGGGACAAGCCAGAAGGATGGTATGGGGAGGGAGGAGGAAGAGGGGTTCAGGTTGGGGAACACGTGTATACCTGTGGCAGATTCATGTTGATGTATGGCAAAACCAATATAATATTGTAAAGTAATTAACCTCCAATTAAAATAAATTTATATTAAAAAATAAAATGTTATGTTAGCTGCCAGTATACAGCAAAGTGATTCAGATATATATGTATATAAACCTTTTCTGATCTGATAGATAGAGTGCCTGATGAACTATGGGATGAGGTTCGTGACATTATACAGGAGACAGATCAAGACCATCCTCATGGAAAAGAAATGCAAAAAAGCAAAATGGGTGTCTGGGGAGGCCTTACAAATAGCTGTGAAAAGAAAGGAGGCGAAAAGCAAAGGATAAAAGGAAAGATATAAGCATCTGAATGCAGAATTCCAAAGAATAGCAAGAAGAGATAAGAAAGCCTTCTTTAGCGATCAATGCAAAGAAATAGAGGAAAAGAACAGAATGGGAAAAACTAGAGATCTCTTCAAGAAAATGAGAGATACCAAGGGAACATTTCATGCAAAGCTGGGCTCGATAAAGGACAGAAATGGTATGGACCTAACAGAAGCAGAAGATATTAAGAAGTGGCAAGAATACATGGAAGAACTGTACAAAAAAGATCTTCACGACTCAGATAATCATGATGATGTGATCACTCATCTAGAGCCAGACATCTTGGAATATGAAGTCAAGTGGGCCTTAGAAAGCATCACTAGGACCAAAGCTAGTGGAGGTGATGAAATTCCAGTGGAGCTGTTTCAAATCCTGAGAGCTGTNAAATACACAAGTACAAAGGACCTTTACTTTTTACTATGTCATTTCTTTGAATACACAGGGGTGCATCATAGGATCTATTTAATTTTTCAACTTCTATTTTAGCCCTCTGTTTAGTAATTTTTGTCCTTATTACAAATTGCTTAAGTACTTCCACCTAGTGACTGAATGTCCACTCAAAAAACTTCAGGAAAGGCTGATTTATCAGAGCCTTGCAGAAATGGAAGCCTGGAGTTGGGGGAGGGGAGATCACACTGTGCCTTGACATTCTCACTGAGTTGAAACCATTAGAGTTTCCTTACAGAATGGAAAGAATTTGTCTTTTTTTACTTTGCATAAGTGCAGCTATAACCCATCTCTGAGTCTCCCACCCACAGTCTTTATATAATTGCATTGCTTAACTTTTCTGAGAAGGAATAGGGTTAGCCTATGGATCAGGCTCCTTGGAGAGCCCACATTGCCTCCCCATCCACTCCACTCCTTTGTCCTTTAAGATGCTAATTAACACAAACCAAGCAATACAGATATAAATAGTCTACAGTAAAAAACCGTAATCAAAATAAATTTCCAACAAGGACATCCATGAGCTAACACATGTTTCAAGACCAACTTAGACTATAACTTTCACCCTTCTCATAATATATATGGTGAACAACAAGCAGGTCTTTAAGTGATCATCTTAACAAGGTACCTCAATAAACATGTGTTGACAATGGTGTCATAAGTAGACTCTGGGACAAAAGCTTATAATTTGAAAATCTATGATATATAATTTTTTTCATTTAGAAATTATAGTTTAAATAGCTTGGAAATAAANTTGAGAGTCCCTTGGACTGCACGGAGATCCAACCAGTCCATTCTGCAGGAGATCAGCCCTGGGATTTCTTTGGAAGGAATGATGCTAAAGCTGAAACTCCAGTACTTTGGCCACCTCATGTGAAGAGTTGACTCATTGGAAAAGACTCTGATGCTAGGAAGGATTGGGGGCAGGAGGAGGAGGGGACGACAGAGGATGAGATGGCTGGATGGCCTCACGGACTTGATAGACATGTCTGAGTGAACTCCGGGAGATGGTGATGGACAGGGAGGCCTGGCGTGCTATTCATGGTGTTGCAGAGTTGGTTACTACTGAGCGACTGAACTGGACTGAAACCTTTTCAGTTTCTTTTCCACTGCAGGTTATTATAAGATAGTAAGTGTAGTTCCCCGTGGTATACAGTAGGTGATTATTGTTTGCCTATTTTGTATAAAGTAGTGTGTATATGGACTTCCTAGGTGGCGAGGTGGTAAAGAATCCACCAGCCAATGGGGGAGATGCAGGTTTAATCCTTGGGTCTGGAAGATCCTCTGGAGGAGGAAATGGCAAAGCACTCCAGTATTCTTGCCTGGAAAAGTCCATGGACAGAGGAGCCTGGTGAGCTGTCTCTCTCTCTCTCTCTCTCTCACACACACACACACACACACACACACACACACAGTGTGTATATATTAATCCAAACTCCTAATTTACTCCCCTGACCCCAGGTATTCCCTTTGGTGACCCTACGTTTGTTTTCTATGTCTGGAAGTCTGTTTCCGTTCTGTAAGTATGTTCAAGGAGTAGCATTCTGATTTGTAGTTTTCTATGCCATTTGATACAAAAATGGACATTTTAATGGTTCTAAAATGGGGAAAATAACCCATTGTTTCTAGTGTCCTCAATTTAATGTAAAATACCATTCACACACACAACTGTGTACTTGTGTGTGTACTTTATTGTGTGTGACACATTGTACAAGTGTGTACTTGTGTGCGTACTTTACTGTACGTACACAAGTGTGTGTGTGTGACATATTGTACATATGTCCATGTGTACTTTATTGTTCCTACTTTCAAAGTCACAAGATGAAATTATATGCTATGTGCCAGATTCTGGCATATTTATGTGCTGTGATTTAGTGTTTCAGCAAATGTCTGATCCTGCAGAAACTGAAAAAGCTGAATTAGACAGAAGGTGGTTCATTAGTGATCAGGTTTCCTAAAGGGTAATATTTTTTTATTTAAAATTACCAAGATATTTAACCAGGAGTAAAAATGCCTCAGTTTAATCCGTTTAAGTTTTTTCCTTTTTTTTTTTTTTTTTCTGTAAGTGAAGAGAAAAACAGTATCCTTCTGTAAGGAATTTAAGAAATAAATTAAAATTAAGCTATCATTTGTTTCTTTACTAATACAGTACCTGCCCTACAAAGGGATGTGATGTCATCTCTTTCATGTTAGGGCACCCTGAGTTTTAAAGCTCAATGGCAATCAGGAGGTTGTTTATTCCAGTGCACTCCTTTGGACATTATCAAGAAACTTGGGTACCAATTGCTCGAAAAGACTCATGTTTAGTCCTGTATGAGGTACAACAGTGAGCATGGTGGCCAAAAGCCCAGACCTGGATGCCAGGCCAATCACTAGTCGTGTGATCTTGTGAGATGTTATTTAACCTCTCAGTGCCTCAGTTTCTGCATCTGGCAAGTGGAATCAATGTTAGTTCTTCCCTCCAAGTGTTGTCAGGGAGTGGATTGAATTAGTAGATAAAAGTGACAGTGCCTAGCACTAACACATGCCTGGCACATAACACATGCTACTTGCATTTCATCCGATCTAATGTGCAAGGGGCCACTGCTTTCTTGAACTCGAGAGCATAGGACTGGAAGTTTTCATGAAATTATAATAAGTTTGCCAAAAATTTGCCACTTTGGCAATACCAAAAAATAGTATTGGTTGTAAGATGAAGGTATTAAATGGGCAGTGGAGCTTAGACTCAATTAAATAGGATGCTGTTATCATTATTACTATTATTTAACTGACAAAGCAGAGTTGGAATTAGAAGCTATATGTTCTAGTCAAATACTTAGTTCATTATTCTACATTGTACGTCTAGGTGATGTTTATAAACTATACTTTTAGACACTTTCACTTTGGGAAATAAAAATTTTAGCTGTTTATTCGGAGCACACAGAGTCTGGTGCTCTTTGGGTAATCTTATTTGATTTAAAACTATTGCAGCACTGACATTTTACAGTTCCAAGTCCTAAAGGACAGCTGGGCTGATTCTCTTTACTTATTAGAAGAGGGAGGGTAAAGAGACAGCCACATTCCCATGTAAGAACCAGCCTCCTCTCTCTCTGGTGCTCGTGGGCTCAGGGGTGATTGAGCTGTGTGTGTCTTCCTCTGTTTGTTATTGCTTTGTATTTGGATAGGTTAAGTCTTTAGATAGTTATAAATTTCTCTGTACTGAGAAACACTGAGAGTGTTTCTTTCACTCTGTACTGAGTGAAGGTTCAGATTCAACTTTAGAAAATACTGTGTTTCATTGCTGTTCAAGTTCATCCAACAAAGGAGACTGGGATGGAAATTTCAGATTACTAATAAACTCATTCTGGGGCAAAAACCATGTAACTTTTAATGTGTGTCTATGCAAACCCCCCACAAGAGTGCTTCAGTGAGGGCTTTTGTGCATACCTTTCAGATTTTGGAGGACTTCCCTGGCAGTCCAGTGGTTAAGACTCCAGGGTTCCAATGCAGGGAGCTTGGGTTCTGTCCCTGGTCAGAAAACTAAGGTGCTACATGCTGGGGTGTGACCAAAAGTTAAAAAAAAATCATAATAAGACTTGGGGCCAGCCTCCTCCCTTTGGTTTTTGTCTTCATTGCTAGTGTTATTATCTGTCTTGCTCTGGTGGATTTATCTTCCCGGCCCCTCCTCCCTCAGCCGTGGTTCCCCCTTGTCTTGCCCTCATTATCCCACTACCACCCTCTTGTCTCAGCACCCTCCCTTCATTTCTGTCCCTCGCCAAAGTTTATATTTGACTGTTGTCTCTGGGCAATCTGCCCAGTTTGGTTTATTTGTTTCTCATAATTGTATTCAGAGCCTCAGCTACGAGTTTCAGATGGATGATTCACGTGGCATTCAGCTCCATTGTAACACACGTCCTTTCTGAGAGTTTTGTAGTGTTTTACAATATTAATGTAAACTTGACCTTTCCAAAGTAGCATTGTATAAGATGAGTACTCAGATCAATCAGAAGATGTTCCAGTACCTCTCAATTAAGTTTTACTGCCCCAGGTCTCAGTGTAATGGAATAAAGATGGTGACTTACTGGTAAGCCTGATTGCTGCTAACTGCTTTGCATTTGTCTCTCCAACAAAATATCATCTGCTGAGTTTAGCTTTATGGAAGATGAATGTATTGATGATAGTGTAAAAGAATCCCAAGTGTCCTTCATGTTGAAATACAAGCTAGTGTCAGCTTTAAGATGACAATGTTAAACACTTCATACTTCAATCTCAGCCTGACATCTATTTCTACTTAGAGAAAATTGTGGTTTAAGGACTTACGTTACTCTGTAACATTCTAGCAAAAGCCCGTTGCTTGAAAATATGAGTCCTTCTATGATAATAATGGGTCTTCCTAATTGTTGTACGTTAACAATTTTAACATTCAAAAAACTAAGATCATGGCATTCAGTCCTATCACTTCATGGCAAACAGAAGGGGAAAAAGTGGAAGCAGTGACAGATTTTACTTTTGGGGCTCCAAGATCACCATCCAAGATGGTGACTGCAGTCATGAAATTAAAAGACACATGCTCCTTGGAAGGAAAGCTGTCACAAACCTAGACAGCATATTAAAAAGCAGAGACACCACTTTGCTGACAAAGGTCTGTATAGTTCAAGCTATGGTTTTTCTAGTAGCCACGGACAGATGGGAGAGTTGGACCATAAAGAAGGCTGAGCGCCAAAGAATTGATGCTTTCAAACTGTGGTGCTGGAGAAGACTCTTGAGAGTCCCTTGGACTGCAAGGAGATCAAACCAGTCCATTCTAAAGGAGATCAGCCCTGAATATTCATTGGAAGGACTGATGCTAGAGCTGAAGCTCCAATACTTTGGCCACCTGATGGGAAGAGTCGATTCACTGGAAAAGGCACTGCTGCTGGGAAAGATAGAAGGCAGGAGGAGAAGAGGATGACAGAGGATGAGATGGTTAGATAGCATCTCTGACTCAGTGGACATGAATTTGCGCAGATTCTGGGAGACAGTGGAGGACAGAGGAGCCTGGTGTGCTGCAGTCCATACTGAGTCAGATACGACTTAAATAACAACAACCAAATAACAACAACAACAAAACAACACAGTTTCACGTGTTTCAGATACTCCATTGTCCACGAAAGGAGTAACTGGCAACTAGCCTTGTGTGGCTTTTAAATTTGTATGTGTGTGTGTGTGTGTGTGTGTGTGTGNATTGGAAGGACTGATGCTAGAGCTGAAGCTCCAATACTTTGGCCACCTGATGGGAAGAGTCGATTCACTGGAAAAGGCACTGCTGCTGGGAAAGATAGAAGGCAGGAGGAGAAGAGGATGACAGAGGATGAGATGGTTAGATAGCATCTCTGACTCAGTGGACATGAATTTGCGCAGATTCTGGGAGACAGTGGAGGACAGAGGAGCCTGGTGTGCTGCAGTCCATACTGAGTCAGATACGACTTAAATAACAACAACCAAATAACAACAACAACAAAACAACACAGTTTCACGTGTTTCAGATACTCCATTGTCCACGAAAGGAGTAACTGGCAACTAGCCTTGTGTGGCTTTTAAATTTGTATGTGTGTGTGTGTGTGTGTGTGTGTGTGCGCTTAGTTGCTCAGTTGTGTCCAACTCTTTGTGACCCAATGGGCTGCGTAGCCTGCCAGGCTCCTCTGTCCACGGGGATTCTCCTGCCAAGAATCCTGCAGTGGGAGTGGGTTCTGTGCCCTCCTCTAGGGTATCTTCCCAGCCCAGGAATTGAACTCAGGTCTCCCACATTGCACATGGATTCTTTACCGTCTGAGCCACCAGGGAAGTCCTTTAAAATTAACTACAGTTAAACAAAATTATGAATTCAGTTTTCCAGACACACTAGCCGTTAGGAGGGCTCAGTCTCCTCATGTTGCTATCATATTGGGCCATGCAGATACTGAACAGTTCCATCATAGAGAAAGTCTTATTGGACAGAGTTGTTGCAGAGGATTTAAGGTGCATGTGTGCTAAACTGCTTCAGTCGTGTCTGACTCTTTGCAAGCCCATGGACTCTATGTAGTCCACCAGGCTCCTCTGTCCATGGGATTCTCCAGGCAGGAATACTGGAGTGGGTTTTCTGTCCTCCTCCAGGGGATCTACCCGACCCAGGGATTGAACCTCCGTCTCTTGTGTCTCCTGTGTTGGCAGCTGGGTTCTTTACCATTAGCGTCACCTGATTAGGGTTAGTGGGACTAACGGGTCGATTTCACTGAGATTATGAGGATAAAACTATGCTGCTGTAATAAAATAATACAAAAATACAATAAATGAAAGGATTTTTAAAAATATATTCAAGAAGTGAGCAGTCCAGATGACACATGATAAGTCATACCGGGATAGGATTCCTTCCATCTTTTTGACCTGTCAGTCACATGACATTATCTGCATCGATGTTTCCCAGTTTACAGGAAGAACATAAAGAACTCTGGGACAAGTCCCATTCTTTTTTTCAATTAAAAAAAAAAAAGTACTTTTATTTATTTATTTTTGGCAGCTCTGCATGGCATGCAGAATATTAGTTCCCTGACCAGAGACTGAACTTGCACCCCTGTATTGGAAGCAGAGTCTTAGTCACTGGACCACCAGGGACATCCTGCTAGTGGCTTTCTTACAGATTAGAAATGAACCAGGCGTTGTACCGTCACTTTTGTTCACATCCTATTGGCCCACAGGAAGGTACACATTGACACCTTGCTGCAAGTGAGGCTGGGAAATGTGGCCCTTAGCTTGGTGCCATGTGAGCAGCTTAAACTATTACTCTGGAAGACAGAGAGAGTGGATTTGGGGGTGCAACCAGCAATTTCTCCCCTATGTGTTAATGCTCAATGTAGAGATATGATATTTAAGGTGATGGTTCATTTGCCATCATTAATTTGGGTGTTGAGAGATGATATGTGGGTTTCATTTAGATGGTGTGTGACTCAGTGTTTACTGTGTGTCATCATTTAAGCAAATATGGACACAGAATTCTAGTAGACTAAAATAGGAGGTTTTGTACAGTTCTACCGTCCCCTGAATGACTTGAGTATGTGGAGTGGTTCTGGCTGGATTCTCACGTGAAACCACAAACCTGTGACTCCACGTGTATGTGTCCAGTGCTCAGTGGACTTGGGGATTTGGAAGACATGCACTCTTGCTACTCTAGGTAAAAGGCTTGACTGAGTCAGGGAAGTACACTTTGAAGAAATGGATTTTATGGTCCATTAGTGTGAGTAAATGAGGCTTCCTTCTTGGGAGACGGAAGAGTTCATTTCTATAATGAACTGCTAAACCTTTTATGGAGAAGTTGAAGACATTCTTTTCAAATTAGTGGAATTATATTTTACTTTCCTTTTTCTATTTTAGCATTAAGAGAGGAACTGATTTGTGCATGTGTGTGTGTGATTTCTCTCCTACTTGCTGCCAGTGACCGTTCTCTCTCTTAACCCAAACGTGGTAGGATTGTGAAGTTATTAGAGTGCACTCTGGTTCATTAGTGTTGTTATCAGTTATGGCTTGGAGCAATAACGCTCACGCAATGGCATTAACTGTGGTGGGTCAGTGAATTTCCTCTTTTTCTTATTATAACCAACACGTTGAATTTTCTCTCTTCTCAGATGATGTGTTGGATCCTACTTTTATCTGTTTATTATAGGAGATAAAGTTACAGTGTAAGTAACCTTCAACTTGTCTACATTAATCTTTCTGCAGCTAAGTGTACGTTGTAACTTATGTCCTGTCCCATGTGGAAGAGCCAAGAGACGTCTCAGGTCTATGGAAAAGGACAGTACCTGAGATGTTTGCTGCACCTCCAGCTCCCAGAGCTTGTGATGTTTACCATCTGTCCCACTAGGTTTAATACTCACGCGTGCCATGGATTTCTGATCTTTTTCAGCTCTCCGCAGAACCCTCTCTCTTCAGCATGTATGTCTATCAGCTCACAGTTGAGTCCTGGCTCTGTCACTTAGTGAGCTATGTGGTCATCAGTCAGAGAAATAACTTCCCCATGCCTCAGTTTCCCCATCTTTAAAATGAGAATATCAGTACTTAGCTCAGAGGGCAACTGTGAGATTTTTAAATGAGTTTAAGATTCCAAAACTGAATTGAAAGTTCCTGGCACATTGTAAGCTCTCTGTAGGTGGGGGTTATTCTCTGCGTTTACTCAGTTTTGGTACATCTTTATGTAGGAAAGTAAAGAAACTGTCTCTTTTGGAAAATGAATACTTGAGAAGGCACCTGTCTTCAAATGTTTTTATTTTTCATCTGGTTACTAATGAATGAATCATCCATTTTTCTTAAAAGTTGAAATGCTGAATGTTGATGTTATCATTTTTTTAGCTGTTTACTTTACACTGGAGTGTAGTTGATTAACAGGGTTATGATAGTTTCAGTTGTACTGCAAAGTGATTCAGTTTTACATAAGCTTGTATCTTTTTCAGATTCGTTTCCCATTTAGATTGTTACATATTGTTCAGCAGATTTCCCTGTGCAATTGCTCCTTGTTGGTTGCGTGCGTGCTAAGTCACTTCAGTCGTGTCTCTTTGTGACTCTATGGACTGTAACCCACCAGGCTCCTCTGTCCATGGGATTCTCTAGGCAAGAGTACTGTAGTGGGTTGCCATGCCCTCCTCCAGGCAATCTTCCCAACCCAGGAACTGAGGTCCCATCTCATGTCTCCTGCATTGGCAGACAGGTTCTTTACCACTAGTGCCACTTGGAAAGACCACCTTGCTGGTTACCCATCTTAAATATCCCTAACTGACCTTGTCCAGTTTTAAAAATCCATAGCAATGCTTTCCTCTTATCATGGCACTTTTAGAATGAGACCCCACCTTCTCTAGAATGTTCCAGTCTATTTTTCCATTTTGCAAGCAAGATCACTGAAGCTGGTGAAGTGCAGGCGGCCATGCACAGGGACCGAGTGCAGCTGTTGAGCTGTTCCTTAGCCCAGTTATCTTGCTTTTCAGTGGAATGGTTTTCCTCTGTACATTGCTCTGCATGAGTGTCTCTATGTGTGTGTTTACATGTACATATCTATCCATCCATACATACGTGTTGTGTACGAGAAGGCACAGGGGACAGAATTCACAAGATGATCATGGATAGGAGTCCACAGAATGTGATGAGAAGAGAATTAGGACAATTTGAGTTTTGCTGATCTGGTCTGTCTTCCGTCTGTCTGTGCTGATGCTCGGTCCCGTTCGACTCTTGGCGACCCTTTGGATTGTAGCCCACCAGGTTCCTCCTTCCATGGGATTTTCCAGGCTGGCACACTGGAGTGGATCTCGCATTCAAGATTCTAATCAGTGTCTCTCTGACTCAACTCTGGAAACAAGCAGTCTCCCCTCCACACAGCATTGCACAAGGTCATTTGAAATACTAGGAAAACATTAGGACATACATGCTTCCTGCTGTTTAGAAGCTAGATGGCTTAAGTTTGGGGTTTAATAAAGTAGAGAAAACCCACACTTACACAAACATGGGGATCAGTTCTGAGCATGAAGTCACCCATTGAAAAGTGAGGCACTATACTGTGTGGCTGTTGGCAGTGAAGTGGAAGTGATCAAAGAAACTGGGGGTAGGGGGATGGGGGTGAATGCCGTCATCTGCTGTGGGCGTGGCAAAGGAGGGACTGCTGCTGGAGAAACCTGTATTTGGAGTTAATGTGTGAAGTCAGAGGGACTTCGGCTTGGCAGAGAGGATGGCCAGCACTTCTTGCCAGTGGGACAGAATGTGTGATAGGAGTGGCATTTGAGAGTAAGTTCCATGTAAGGAATGGCAGGCAGGGTTAGAGGAATAGAGCAGAGATTCTGGGAAAGGATTGCCCAAGAAGAGTCCACATAGATTACCCAATTTATTTAGCAAAAACTCTCCCGCCTTTTCTCTGTTGTACTAGCTCATTTACTCACACCTTGTCTGGGGAGAAAAAGCAGAATGTCTGTTTGTGGGAACAAGAATTCCAAAGGCATCTTTTGGTTGCCCTTAAAGTTTTGGTTAACATCCAGTCCTGGGAGGAATGATCAAGAAGCCATTTAATCAGTGTAAAACAATGAGTATCTCATGTCAGAATCTCAAAACAATTAGAGCCTCTTGATTCAAAACAGACCTAGGACACTCCAAGGAGCAGGGTAAGAGCATACTGTTCCACTAGAGGGAAGCCTGCTTAAAAAGCAGTACATCCATAAGAGGAACATTCCTGCATAAAATCAGACTCTTAAATAAATGAAGAGAATATGAGCATGTCATCCCTGGGAATGGGAAAGCTCATAATCAGATCTAGACTGAGAGAGTGAAGGGGCGTAAAAATGTACACTCCACTTGGACCAGCCTGGAACACTCGCTTTCTGGTGGCTGAGAGGGTTGTCTGTGCCCAGGAAGGACTGTAGCCTTCCTAGAAAGTACTTGAAGCTATTGTAAACTTCCTGGAGGGCTTACAGTGCTTGGGTTCTCAACCCCATTCCTGGATTTATTTCAGGATGAATCTCTATTCTCTCGAGGTTATGTGGAGCTGTGCAAAATCTTGCTAACTGTTCACATCTCAGGAGTTCAGTTGATTTATTGACCTTTACAATATTAATTGTCCTCTCAGACTGGGTACATTTAGAATAGAGAAAAATACACTGTTTTGCATTTCTTCATTTTCAAGTTTTTTTTTCCTGCATTTAAGCTGCCTTGAGTTTAAAATAACTCAAAATTAAGATGAAATTCTTTGAAAATAAGCATTCATCAGTAATATAAACTGTAATAAAACTATTAAATGGCAACCCACTCCAGTTTTTTTGCCTGAAAAATCCCATGGACAATGGGACCTGGCAAGCTAGTCCATAGGGTTGCAAAGAATTGGGCACAGCTGAAGTGACTTAGCAGGCAAATCCATTAATAGATGGTGTGTCTGTGCTTTTTGAGTTTTTTTTTTTAAATTATTTTATTTTTTATTCTATTTTACAGTACTGTATTGGTTTTGCCATACATTGACATGAATCAGCCACAGGTGTACACNCTCCTCCAGGGGATCTTAGCAACCCAGGGATTGAACCCAGTTCTCCTGCATTGCAGATGGATTTCTGAGCCACCACAGAAGCCCTAGGCAGGTATTCCTTTTGAAGACATCATATAATTGAATGAGACAACGGAATTGAGGCATCCTTATACTTTATACCAGTGACTTTGCTTTATTTAAAAATTGTAAAAAGGAAAAATAGCAATTTTAAAAAATATTTATCTTTAGTTACTAATCTAGCAGTATGGTTCTTTATATATTTCCAAATAAGATTCATGTAGATTTTTTCATTTACTTTCGTGTAAGTATGTATGGCATTAAATGAGAGTGTGTGAATACATCTACTTTTTCTGGATTATTTTATTTAACTGATTAATAAATGCAGGTCCAGAAGGAAAATGGATACTTTTCTGCCATCACCCATCAGACCTTCCTGAACTTTCTACAATCCTGGAATGACAAACTATTTTAAAGTCACAATTTTACTACATTCTCTATTTTTCCTAATATAATTACTATAGCTATCTACCATGGGCCATGTGAGCATATATTTCATACACGTAGACCTATAACTATTATTATTTCTTTGGCACAATTTCAGCATTTATGAAGAGCCAGAAATTTCAAACATCTAATTTTTTATTGCCTGCATCATAAGTGACTCTTTGTGTTGGTAGCAGACATGGAATGGTGAGATAAACTTCAGAATCCAGAAGACCTTTTGCACGTTTTGATTGAGACAAATCTGAACTGTTCCAAACTGCACATTCCTTTTCTGCTTTTTAAATCATAAGATACACTAAATGTGAACAAGGTTACTCTGTCTACTGTTATGTCCCCATGGTTTTTATGCCCCTTTATGCAAACAGGAAAGGTGGTTTGCTTTCGTAATACAGAAGAACTGGTTTCCTGAAGCAGAAACAGGTTGGGGATCAGTACAGAGAAGGGGGTGATCTACCAGATGCCCTTGCCAGGCAGAAGGGAAATTTGACGTTTCCAAGCAGTGAAAATCTAAATATAGGTTTAATGGATGACCATTTGTGAATAATACAGAGGAGACAGTTTCTTCCAATGTTTCCAAAAGAAAATCTGCTACCCCAGTTTGGTCCAACAACCATTTATATTGTTTTTAATATCTAACAGGCTTCGAGCTAGGCACTGGGGATATACTGATGAATAATCCACATTCTCTACTTTTAAACTAGTCTAGTAGGGGCCAAAGTATTCACTCAGATTTGTCTCTTTATAACCCTGGACACATGCAGGGAGAAACCGCTGGTAGGTCAGTGGGGATCTGACAAGCCAGGGTCTGGTTATCAGGCACTGGCATAAAAGGGTGAAAAGTGAAGGTCAAGCTCAGAGGGGAGGCTGATGGATAGTGAGGGTAATTGGGCTTTTGAGCTGTAGATGGGATAGCCATTTCTTTTAAAGTCTTCCAAGTGTTTTGAAATGATTCTCAGAATGAAATAGGTAGAGGAAAGAAGTGTACTAAGCCTGCCAAATTTCATTTGTTCTGTCCTCTGTTAGCAGTTACACCGCCCTTGCTTATCCATCCATACTTTTCATCTGTTTTAGTCGCTTAGGGAACCCTGAGATGAGCACCCACTGGAAATACACTTAAGTTAGTATATGTGACAGTCAAAGCGTCCTTGCAAGAATTAATTGTTCCATAAGCCCATGTTTAACAATTACTCTTTTCATTGCCTGCTTTGATTTTGTAGTTGCTTCTCATCTCATTTGTCATTTAGACATATGACAGTGCCAGTTCACCCACTTTTTGGTGTAATCTTTGCAATTCACACACGCACAGACACACACACACACACAGACACACACACACCATCCTTCCACACATGCCTAAACACCTCCAAAAATAAATAAAAAGAAAGATGTATTTACTCTAAGGATTGAGCCTAGACTTATTCAGTTCAGTTCAGTCACTCAGTCGTGTCTGACTCTGCGAACCTGTGGAATACAGCACACCAGGCTTCCCTGTCCATCACCAACTCCAGGAGCTTGCTCAAACTCATGTCCATTGAGTCGGTGATGCCATCTAACCATGTCATCATCTGCTGTCCCCTTCTCCTCCCACCTCCCATCTTTGCCAGCATCAGGGTCTTTTCAAATGAGTCAGTTCTTTCCATCAGGTGGCCAAAGTATTGGAGTTTCAGCTTCAACATCAGTTCTTCCAGTGAATATTCAGGACTGATTTCCTTTAGGATTAACTGGTTGGATCTCCTTGCAGTCTAAGGTACTCTTAAGAGTCTTCTCCAATATCACAGTGCAAAAGCATCAATTCTTTGGCACTCAGCTTTTTTTATAGTCCAATTCTCACATCCGTACATGACTACTGGAAAAACCATAGCTTTGACTAGACACACCTTTGTTGGCAAAGTAATGTCTCTGCTTTTTGATATGCTGTCTAGGTTGCAGATATAATAGTTTATAATTTAAAAAGGGAAATTAGGAGCAGTGGAGTAATGGAACTGACTGCCCCAGGGCAGAGGGTTCAACATGAACAAGACATGAAGTCCCTCCTGAACACTAGAGGCTACTTATTATGAGTTTGCCACCTAATCAGGGATGGCCCCTCCCAAACAGTGTGCTAAAGAGCTTCTGTGCTGTGTGTCTTTTTAATTTGTTATCAGCTCTGGTTTTTCTCCACTGTTACTCCCTCATATTCTTTGAGGATTGCAGGCATGATGTTAATATGCCAGGATCTGAAACTCACACATGCAAAAATATAGATTCAACTGAATGATAGCTCTGTGCAAAGGTAGCAGTATATTTTATATGATTGTCATTTTCTTCAACTGAATGTCACTGTGTCTTTGCTTCTTTCAATTTTTAATGATTCCACCTTCAGTTTCCCCTTTATTTACTACTGACACAATTTGCGGGTTCCCTGTCAATAAATTAATATTTATTGAAAGGTTATGTCTGGCATTAAGATAGATACACTATACTGCTGCTGCTGCTGCTGCTGCTAAGTCGCCTCAGTCGTGTCCAACTCTG
>SJYW01048056.1:398762-434399 GCA_006410735.1 Raphicerus campestris | reverse complement strand
AAAATAAAGTCTGATACTGTTTCCACTGTTTCCCCACCTATTTGCCATGAAGTGATGGGACCGGATGCCATGATCTTCGTTTTCTGAATGTTGAGCTTTAAGCCAACTTTTTCACTCTCCTCTTTCACTTTCATCAAGAGGCTTTTTAGCTCCTCTTCCCTTTCAGCCATAAGGGTGGTGTCATCTGCATATTTGAGGTTATTGATATTTCTCCTGGCAATCTGGATTCCAGCTTGTGCTTCTTCCAGCCCAGGGTTTCTCATGATGTACTTGGCATATAAGTTAAATAAGCGGGGTGACAATATACACCCTTGATGTACTCCTTTTCCTATTTGGAACCAGTCTGTTGTTCCATGTCCAGTTCTAACTGTTGCCTCCTGACCTGCATACAGAATTCTCAGGAGGCAGGTCTAGTGGTCTGGTATTCCCATCTCTTTCAGAATTTTCCACAGTTTCTTGTGATCCACACAGTCAAAGGCTTTGGCATAGTCAACAAAGCAGAAATAGATGTTTTTCTGGAACTCTCTTACTTTTCCATGATCCAGTGGATGTTGGCAATTTGATCTCTGGTTCCTCTGCCTTTTCTAAAACCAGCTTGAACATCTGGAAGTTCACGGTTTATGTATTGCTGAAGACTGGCTTGGAGAATTTTGAGCATTACTTTATTAGCATGTGAGATGAGTGCAATTGTGCAGTAGTTTGAGCATTCTTTGGCATTGCCTTTCTTTGGGATTGGAATGAAATCTGACCTTTCCAGTCCTGTGGCCACTGTTGAGTTTTCCAAATTTGCTGGCATATTGATTGCAGCGCTTTCACAGCGCATCTTTCAGGATTTGAAACAGCTCAACTGGAATTCCATCATCACCACTAGCTTTGTTTATAGTGAAGCTTTCTAAGGCCCACTTGACTTCACATTCCAGGATGTCTGGCTCTAGGTGACTGATCACACCATCGTGATTATCTTGGTCTTGAAGATCTTTTTTGTACAGTTCTTCTGTGTATTCTTGCCACCTCTTCTTAATACCTTCTGCTTCTGTTAGGTCCATACCATTTATGTCCTCTATTGAGCCCATCTTTGCATGAAATACTCACCTTTACCTACACACAAACATGAAGTTCCGAACAAGGATGCTGGGAAATATTTTTGGAGTTTGCTTAAGGACTTTCATAAGCAGAATTATTCTTGCTGGTCTACATAGTGTTTTGTCTAAGTGAGTGAGTGAAAGTAGCTCAGTCATGTCTGGCTCTTTGCTACCCCATAGACTGCAGCCTCTGAAATTCTCCAGGCCAGAATACTGGAGTGAGTAGCCTTTCCCTTCTCCAGGGGATCTTCTCAACCCAGGAATGGAATCCAGGTCTCCCTCATGCAGGTGGATTCTTTACCAGCTGAGCCACAAGGGAACTTTTTCTAAATGTCACTTTTTAAAAAATTAACTGTGAGTCATCTGTGCATTGACTGGTTGGGCTATGATGCTTTCTGTCTTCAGTAAAAGGTTCTGTTATTGACCGAGACAGACTGGGCACTCTTGGTGTCCTAGAAGAGAGATTTTATTGGATACTCTGTATATTTATTTGTTGAGGATGTGGTCAGATGCTCCTCATGTAGTTCATCTGCCTGCCTTGGTGCCTTCATGAAAGGAGGCCATTTTTTCTAACATATCTCTTAGGTTTTCTTTTGCAAATTGAAGAGTATTATGTAAATAATATTTTGATTATTTTATGAAATAATGGCATTCTGCATATAACTCAAACTATTCTGAGTTCATTTAAAAAGTAATTCACTTAAAATTAGAACTACTAATTAGAATTAAATTTAAAATTAAAACTAAATAATTAACTTAGAACTACCATATAATCCAGCATTTCCATTCCTGGATATATATCCAAAGGAAATGAACAACTAAGCCAAAAATATACAGTATTATTCACAGTAACCAAGATGGGGAAGGAACCTAAGTGTCCATCAATAAATGAATGGATGAAGAAGATGTTGTGTAAATATACAATATAATATTACTCAGCCTTAAAAAATGAAATTATATATTCTACAATGTATAGAGACCTAGTAAGTATTATCTTTAGTGAAGTAAGTTAGAGAAAGACAAATACTCTGTGTTATTACTTATATGTGGAATCTTAAAAAATAAAAGAAATGAATGTATATATCAAAGCAGAAATAGAATCACAGATATTGAGAACAAACTAGTGGTTACTAGCTGGGAGAGGGAAGTGGGTAGGGACGTTTAGGGACATAGGACTAAGAGGTATAAACCAATATGTATAAAATAAATATGCATCAAGGAGATATTGTACAGGGAAATATAGCTATTGCTTTTAATATTTTAAATGGAGTATAATCTACAAAAGTATTTTTAAAATAATTTTGATACAATTTTTGAAGTTTTCTTTCCAATTACTACAAAATATTAGCTATATTGCCTGTGATATACAGCACATTCTTGAGCCTATCTTATACCCAATAGTTTGGACCTCCCATTCTCTCATTCCCTATACTGCCCCCCCCCCCCACACTGGTAACCACTGTTTTTCTCTGTGTATTTGTGAGTCTGCTTCTTTTGTGTTATATTACTAGCTTGTTGTATTTTTCGGAGAATGTCTATGTTGTGCACTTGAAACTAATAAAAAATGTGAATTACACTTCAATAAAATTTTTAAATAAAAATATTTACTGCAATTCTTAATAAGGATTCTTCATTTTACTCTGTTTGTGGGTTTTCAGGAAATACGAAGTTTGGGTGAAAATCCTAGTTGTTCTTATCATTGTTTCATGATAAAAGGTTTTTCAGAATGACTAGAGTATTCATTTTTCCAGTTAAAGATGCAAAACAAGCATTCTGCTTGATTTAGCCATGGTCACTGGAATAGACTCTGGTGGAGCCAATTTGAGGGAGATAGAAGACTCTTGAGTAGAGTGTTTTGCCTTAATTGACAGGGACAATGTCATTTAAAAGGTCATAAATGAACGTTCAAAATTCTAGATTTGCATACCTTTTTTAAAAGTAATTTTATTGGAGTATAGTTGATTGACAGTTGTATTAGTTTCAGGGATGTGTGTGAGTGTGTGTATGTGTGTGTGTCTATGTATGTGTGTGAGATCAGTCACTCAGTCATGTCCAACTCTTTGTGACCCCATGGACTGTAGCCCACCAGGCTCCTCTGTCCATGGAATTTTCCAGGCAAGAATACTGGAGTAGGTTGCCACCTCCTTCTTCAGGGAATCATCCCAAGCCAGGAACTGTACCCACGTTTTGTGCCTTGCAGGTGACTCTTTACCACTGTGGCCCCGGGGAAGCCCAGCTTCAGGTGGACAGCATGGTAATTCACTTACGCGTGCATGTGTGCTATGCTGCTTCAGGTGTGTCCAGCTCTTTGCAGCCCCATCGACTAGTAGCCTACCAGGCTCCTCTGTCCATGGGATTCTCCAGGTTATAATACTGGAGTGGGTTGCCATGCCTTCCTCCAGGGGATCTCCCTAACCCAGGGCTCAAACCTGTGTCTCTTACGCTTCCTGCCTTGGCAGGTGAGTTCTTTCCCATTATTCACCTGGGAAGCCTGATTCAGTTATACATATACATATATTGATTGTTTTTCAGATTCTTTTCCCATATAGGTTATTACAGAATATTGAGTAGAGTTCTGTGTCTTTTATAGTCCCTGTTGGTCATCTGTTTTATATATAGTAGTGGGTGTGTTTGTTAATCCCAAACTCCTAATTTATTCCTCCCCCAACTTTCCCCTTTGGTGCCTCACAGATTGAAAACAAACTTCTGGTTATGGCAGTATATCTGCATATCCTTTACTGAGCCATTTTCCTCAGGGAATCTGATCTGAAGGCAGACTTCTTCCAAGTTGCTTCTTTTCCCCTGTATTGGATGAAGATATTTCTTCCCAGGTTTCAAGTCTTCACAACCCAATCTCGTATCCCAAGGGGTAATCTCCTGCCTGCCTCTCTAATCCCCCGGCCCTCCAGCCTCTACCAGTGAGGCTCTCCAGCCCTTAAACAGCTCCCCAAGGCTCTGGGTAAAATCGTGTTCAGTGGTTGGAGAAAAAGAATGAAGATAAAATGTTGTTTGGTAACCTTTCCCTGGTCTCATCTCTTTCTAGTTCTTCATCTTCTCTATCCATGTGTATGTGTATGTGAGCACACACACATGTTCTCACATGTGAGTACACACTTGTATATGCAGTTCTCACTCAATTGACATATTTGCTAATAAAGTGCAGATATAATAATGCCTTACTCCCAAACACTCCAGCATGAATCTCTTAAGAATAAAGCCATTCTCCTACATCATCACAAAGCCAACATCCCATCCATACTCTTTGTATTCTAAGAGAGTTGATTTTTCTTCTCATTTTGGGGAATTTAATTTTACTTGTTATTATGGGAAACAAAAGGATCCAAAATCAAAACTGTGTATATAGAAAGGTGTAGTGGGAGAGGCGTCTCCCATTCCTATCCATTAGCCCTCCCCCCACTCCCACTCGTCTCATAGGAAGCCATTTTCTGTACTTTCCTGTTCACCTTTCATCTCTTTCTTTTTGTACAAATAAATGTTGCCTTGGGGGGTTCCTTTCTTCGTTCATTCTTACAGGAAAGGCAGCATTATTTTAGATGAAGCTTTTTTTTTTTTTTTTTACTTTATACCTCCTGGATATCACTCTCTATAAGTTCCTATAGATCTTTCTCTAAAGGAGGACTCAGTAGGCTGTGCTGTGCTTAGTCACTCAGTCATGTCTGACTCTTTTACAGCCCCATTGACTGCAGCACACCAGGCCTCCCTGTCCATCACCAACTCCTGGAGTTTACTCAAACTCATGTCCATTGAGTTGGCGATGCTGTTCAACCATCTCATCATCCTCGGTCCTCCCCTTTTCCTCCTGCTTCAAACTTTCCCAGCCTCAGGGTCTTTTCCAATGAGTCAGTTCTTCCCATCAGGTGGCCAAAGTATTGGAGTTTCAGCTTCAGACTCTTTGCGACCTCATGAACTGTAGCCTGCCAGGATTCTCCAGGCAAGAATACTGGAGTGGGTTGCCATGCCCTCCTCCAGGGGATCTTAGCAACCCAGGGATTGAACCCAGTTCTCCTGCATTGCAGATGGATTTCTGAGCCACCACAGAAGCCCTAGGCAGGTATTCCTTTTGAAGACATCATATAATTGAATGAGACAACGGAATTGAGGCATCCTTATACTTTATACCAGTGACTTTGCTTTATTTAAAAATTGTAAAAAGGAAAAATAGCAATTTTAAAAAATATTTATCTTTAGTTACTAATCTAGCAGTATGGTTCTTTATATATTTCCAAATAAGATTCATGTAGATTTTTTCATTTACTTTCGTGTAAGTATGTATGGCATTAAATGAGACTGTGTGAATACATCTACTTTTTCTGGATTATTTTATTTAACTGATTAATAAATGCAGGTCCAGAAGGAAAATGGATACTTTTCTGCCATCACCCATCAGACCTTCCTGAACTTTCTACAATCCTGGAATGACAAACTATTTTAAAGTCACAATTTTACTACATTCTCTATTTTTCCTAATATAATTACTATAGCTATCTACCATGGGCCATGTGAGCATATATTTCATACACGTAGACCTATAACTATTATTATTTCTTTGGCACAATTTCAGCATTTATGAAGAGCCAGAAATTTCAAACATCTAATTTTTTATTGCCTGCATCATAAGTGACTCTTTGTGTTGGTAGCAGACATGGAATGGTGAGATAAACTTCAGAATCCAGAAGACCTTTTGCACGTTTTGATTGAGACAAATCTGAACTGTTCCAAACTGCACATTCCTTTTCTGCTTTTTAAATCATAAGATACACTAAATGTGAACAAGGTTACTCTGTCTACTGTTATGTCCCCATGGTTTTTATGCCCCTTTATGGAAACAGGAAAGGTGGTTTGCTTTCGTAATACAGAAGAACTGGTTTCCTGAAGCAGAAACAGGTTGGGGATCAGTACAGAGAAGAGGGTGATCTACCAGATGCCCTTGCCAGGCAGAAGGGAAATTTGACGTTTCCAAGCAGTGAAAATCTAAATATAGGTTTAATGGATGACCATTTGTGAATAATACAGAGGAGACAGTTTCTTCCAATGTTTCCAAAAGAAAATCTACTACCCCAGTTTGGTCCAACAACCATTTATATTGTTTTTAATATCTAACAGGCTTCGAGCTAGGCACTGGGGATATACTGATGAATAATCCACATTCTCTACTTTTAAACTAGTCTAGTAGGGGCCAAAGTATTCACTCAGATTTGTCTCTTTATAACCCTGGACACATGCAGGGAGAAACCGCTGGTAGGTCAGTGGGGATCTGACCAGCCAGGGTCTGGTTATCAGGCACTGGCACAAAAGGGTGAAAAGTGAAGGTCAAGTTCAGAGGGCAGGCTGATGGATAGTGAGGGTAATTGGGCTTCTGAGCTGTAGATGGGATAGCCATTTCTTTTAAAGTCTTCCAAGTGTTTTGAAATGATTCTCAGAATGAAATAGGTAGAGGAAAGAAGTGTACTAAGCCTGCCAAATTTCATTTGTTCTGTCCTCTGTTAGCAGTTACACCACCCTTGCTTATCCATCCATACTTTTCATCTGTTTTAGTCGCTTAGGGAACCCTGAGATGAGCACCCACTGGAAATACACTTAAGTTAGTATATGTGACAGTCAAAGTGTCCTTGCAAGAATTAATTGTTCCATAAGCCCATGTTTAACAATTACTCTTTTCATTGCCTGCTTTGATTTTGTAGTTGCTTCTCATCTCATTTGTCATTTAGACATATGACAGTGCCAGTTCACCCACTTTTTGGTGTAATCTTTGCAATTCACACACGCACAGACACACACACACACACAGACACACACACACCATCCTTCCACACATGCCTAAACACCTCCAAAAATAAATAAAAAGAAAGATGTATTTACTCTAAGGATTGAGCCTAGACTTATTCAGTTCAGTTCAGTCACTCAGTCGTGTCTGACTCTGCGAACCTGTGGAATACAGCACACCAGGCTTCCCTGTCCATCACCAACTCCAGGAGCTTGCTCAAACTCATGTCCATTGAGTCGGTGATGCCATCTAACCATGTCATCATCTGCTGTCCCCTTCTCCTCCCACCTCCCATCTTTGCCAGCATCAGGGTCTTTTCAAATGAGTCAGTTCTTTCCATCAGGTGGCCAAAGTATTGGAGTTTCAGCTTCAACATCAGTTCTTCCAGTGAATATTCAGGACTGATTTCCTTTAGGATTAACTGGTTGGATCTCCTTGCAGTCTAAGGTACTCTTAAGAGTCTTCTCCAATATCACAGTGCAAAAGCATCAATTCTTTGGCACTCAGCTTTTTTTATAGTCCAATTCTCACATCCGTACATGACTACTGGAAAAACCATAGCTTTGACTAGACACACCTTTGTTGGCAAAGTAATGTCTCTGCTTTTTGATATGCTGTCTAGGTTGCAGATATAATAGTTTATAATTTAAAAAGGGAAATTAGGAGCAGTGGAGTAATGGAACTGACTGCCCCAGGGCAGAGGGTTCAACATGAACAAGACATGAAGTCCCTCCTGAACACTAGAGTCTGCTTATGAGTTTGCCACCTAATCAGGGATGGCCCCTCCCAAACAGTGTGCTAAAGAGCTTCTGTGCTGTGTGTCTTTTTAATTTGTTATCAGCTCTGGTTTTTCTCCACTGTTACTCCCTCATATTCTTTGAGGATTGCAGGCATGATGTTAATATGCCAGGATCTGAAACTCACACATGCAAAAATATAGATTCAACTGAATGATAGCTCTGTGCAAAGGTAGCAGTATATTTTATATGATTGTCATTTTCTTCAACTGAATGTCACTGTGTCTTTGCTTCTTTCAATTTTTAATGATTCCACCTTCAGTTTCCCCTTTATTTACTACTGACACAATTTGCGGGTTCCCTGTCAATAAATTAATATTTATTGAAAGGTTATGTCTGGCATTAAGATAGATACACTATACTGCTGCTGCTGCTGCTGCTGCTAAGTCGCCTCAGTCGTGTCCAACTCTGCGACCCCAGAGACGGCAGCCCACCAGGCTCCCCCATCCCTGGGATTCTCCAGGCAAGAACACTGGAGTGGGTTGCCATTTCCTTCTCCAATGATGAAAGTGAAAAGTGAAAGTGAAGTCTCTCAGTCACTTCCGACTCTTCGCGACCCCATGGACTGTAGCCTACCAGGCTCCTCCGTCCATGGGATTTTCCAGGCAAGAGTACTGGAGTGGGGTGCTGTTGCCTTCTCCGAGATACACTATAGACAGGGCAAATGTTTTTATGTTTGGAACTTAGTTGTGATGATAAAACTTATAAAATCTGTGGGAAAAATTTTTCCAATAGCCCTGTTGGTGGGCGTTATAATGGAAGTGCAGAGGAAGGTACAAAGGACCGCAAGAGCTAGAGGAATCTTGCAAGAGGAAGGGGCTTAGCTGATCCTTGAATGTTGGGTAGAATTTAGACCCGCCCTGTCCTGTGAAGAAAGCTGAGTGCCGAAGAATTGATGCTTTTGAACTGTGGTGTTGAAAAAGGCTCTTGAGAGTCTCTTGGACTGCAAGAAGATCCAACCAGTCCATTTTAAAGGAGATCAGTCCTGGGTGTTCTTTGGAAGGAATGATGCTAAAGCTGAAAGTCCAGTACTTTGGCCACCTCATGCGAAGAGTCGANNCACAGTGCAAAAGCATCAATTCTTTGGCACTCAGCTTTTTTTATAGTCCAATTCTCACATCCGTACATGACTACTGGAAAAACCATAGCTTTGACTAGACACACCTTTGTTGGCAAAGTAATGTCTCTGCTTTTTGATATGCTGTCTAGGTTGCAGATATAATAGTTTATAATTTAAAAAGGGAAATTAGGAGCAGTGGAGTAATGGAACTGACTGCCCCAGGGCAGAGGGTTCAACATGAACAAGACATGAAGTCCCTCCTGAACACTAGAGTCTGCTTATGAGTTTGCCACCTAATCAGGGATGGCCCCTCCCAAACAGTGTGCTAAAGAGCTTCTGTGCTGTGTGTCTTTTTAATTTGTTATCAGCTCTGGTTTTTCTCCACTGTTACTCCCTCATATTCTTTGAGGATTGCAGGCATGATGTTAATATGCCAGGATCTGAAACTCACACATGCAAAAATATAGATTCAACTGAATGATAGCTCTGTGCAAAGGTAGCAGTATATTTTATATGATTGTCATTTTCTTCAACTGAATGTCACTGTGTCTTTGCTTCTTTCAATTTTTAATGATTCCACCTTCAGTTTCCCCTTTATTTACTACTGACACAATTTGCGGGTTCCCTGTCAATAAATTAATATTTATTGAAAGGTTATGTCTGGCATTAAGATAGATACACTATACTGCTGCTGCTGCTGCTGCTGCTAAGTCGCCTCAGTCGTGTCCAACTCTGCGACCCCAGAGACGGCAGCCCACCAGGCTCCCCCATCCCTGGGATTCTCCAGGCAAGAACACTGGAGTGGGTTGCCATTTCCTTCTCCAATGATGAAAGTGAAAAGTGAAAGTGAAGTCTCTCAGTCACTTCCGACTCTTCGCGACCCCATGGACTGTAGCCTACCAGGCTCCTCCGTCCATGGGATTTTCCAGGCAAGAGTACTGGAGTGGGGTGCTGTTGCCTTCTCCGAGATACACTATAGACAGGGCAAATGTTTTTATGTTTGGAACTTAGTTGTGATGATAAAACTTATAAAATCTGTGGGAAAAATTTTTCCAATAGCCCTGTTGGTGGGCGTTATAATGGAAGTGCAGAGGAAGATACAAAGGACCGCAAGAGCTAGAGGAATCTTGCAAGAGGAAGGGGCTTAGCTGATCCTTGAATGTTGGGTAGAATTTAGACCCGCCCTGTCCTGTGAAGAAAGCTGAGTGCCGAAGAATTGATGCTTTTGAACTGTGGTGTTGAAAAAGGCTCTTGAGAGTCTCTTGGACTGCAAGAAGATCCAACCAGTCCATTTTAAAGGAGATCAGTCCTGGGTGTTCTTTGGAAGGAATGATGCTAAAGCTGAAAGTCCAGTACTTTGGCCACCTCATGCGAAGAGTCGATCATTGGAAAAGACTTTGGTGCTAGGAGGGATTGGGGGCAGGAGGAGAAGGGGATGACCGAGGATGAGATGGCTGGATGGCATCACCGACTTGATGGACGTGAGTTTGAATGAACTCTGGGAGTTAGTCATGGACAGGGAGGCCTGGCATGCTGCAATTCATGGGGTCGCAAAGAGTCGGACACGACTGAGTGACTGAACTGAACTGTCCCTGATGCCTTCCCTGGTAGCTCAGATGGTAAAGTGTCTGCCTACAATGCGGGAAATCCGGGTTCGATCCCTGGTTAGGAAGATCCCCTGGAGAAGGAAATGGCAACCCATTCCAGTACTCTTGCCTGGAAAATCCCATGGACCGAGGAGCTTGGTAGGCTACAGTCCATGGGGTCCCAAAGAGTCAGACACGACTGAGCGATTTCACTTCACTTCACTGTCCATGATTGTAGCTGCTGACCATATGTGGCTCCTGAGCACTGGAAATATGGCTAATTGCAATCAAGAGGAAAACGCACCCTGGATTTTAAAAACTTAGCATGAAAACACGTTTAAAATATCTCCTTAAGATTTTATATTGATTCCATATGGAAGTCATAGTATTATGACTATATTGCATTAAATATAATATATTAAAGTTAGGTTTACCTTTTTCACTGTTACAGTATATCTTCTAGAATGTTTCAGATTACATGGAAAACCTGCAGTTTGACTCTCACCTTTGATAGACGTGGTATACAGTGAGGAAGGGGCTTTGCAGATGCAAAGGGTGGAGGGTCTGGAAACTGGGAGGCAGAGTGTGTGAGGAGGTGATCACAAGTCAAGTTGAAAACTGGAAGAAGCTTTTGAGCACATCGTAGTTGACATGCTGAGCTCGTTGGGAGAGTGGGCACCCTGGGTGGGCAGTGCCAGTGGGCATGGTCTGGCAGGTGAGACGTGTGTTTGCCTTGGAGGAGAGATTTGGGCCAGTGATAGGGATTTGGAGCTGTCATTTTGCACTTACAATTCCAGAGAGCATCTGAGGTTCTCAGAGGGTAAAGGGCCTTGGGGTGAACCTCTAGGATGCGGTTTATGAGCTCCTTCTGGGAGGTTTGCACCCGTTGCCATGCACCGCCTATTCCGCTCTGATGCTTGCCCTCTGAGGATGAATATTGAAAGAAAATTTAAGGAAAACTGATTTACCTCTGGGGAAATGTTCCCCTACAGTGTAGCTCCTCAGGGCCAGCAGGGAACTGAATGGATGCTTGGAGAGGAAGGTTCTGGCAGCGCTGTGCAAAGCTGGAAAGACCAGGCACCCATGAGAGCTGACTGGAGGACCGCTGGGCAGCTGCAAAAGGGGGTGTGCTGTCGGTGCCGGTTGGCCCGCCACCTCCATGCCCCTAGGCCAGGTCTGTGGGAGGGTCGGTGTCTGGGCATGCTGAAAACAGACCTAGGTGACCGCCACTGACAAGCCAGGAACCAGCCTGGCATTTTAGTTTCCCGTCTAGCCAATGAAGGGTTCCTGGAGTTCTTTCCTAAGGCGACAATAGACCCATGTGATGAGGCAGTCTAATATTCTATTAATTGATACACTAGCTTATAATGTAGAAAGGGAAGTAAGGAGCAAAAAAGGAAGGAGTCTGAATGCCTCCTGAAGTTAATAAGCTATGGTTTTGAGAGGGAAAACCAAGAACCTTTCAGACCGGTGGTGCTTTATTCTGAATGTGGAAAGCCTGCGAAGGTGAACTCTTTTGAAGGACAAAGCACATTTTGATGTCTGTGTTCTGGAATGTACATTAAAACTTCATCCTAATTACTCCACTGACATAGCTCATTAACAAGAATAAAAGTCATAATAGCTAACATTCATCAAATACAGCTCGCAGGCAGTGGGAAGTGAAGAGAGCTCTCAGTCCGCCTGTGTTCATTCATACCTGGGTGGTAACTGCAGACGTTTTGCTTAACCTTTAACCTCTCTGTTCTTCAAAGAGACTTTCCTGGTGGCTCAGATGGTAAAGCATCTATCTACAATGCGAGAGACCTGGGTTCAATCCCTGGGTTGGAAAGATCTCCTGGAGAAGGAAATGGCAATCCACTCCAGTTTTCTTGCCTGGAGAATCTCATGGATGGAGGAACCTGGTAGGCTACAGTCCATGGGGTTGCAAAGACTGGGACACGACTGAGCGACTTCACTTTCTTTTTCTTTTCTGTTCTTCAGTCTCCTCAAATGAATGTAAGAATTGTACCCACTCTGTGAGAATATTTTGATCCCTAAATGAGTTAATACATAAGGCACACAGAGCACACAGAATAACTTCCAGAACATAGGAATTTGACAAAGGTTAGCCATTAGTTCACAGAATGCTTATAGTTAGCTTTTCAAACTCTAATATAAATGATAACCCTGTATGCGAGACAGCAAAAGAGACACAGATGTACAGAATAGTCTTTTGGACTCTGTGGGAGAGGGAGAATGGCATTGAAACATGTATAATATCATATAAGAAACAAATCTCTAGTCTAGGTTCGATGCAGGGTGCAGGATGCTTGGGGCTGGTGCACTGGAATGAACCTGAGGGATGGTTTTGGGAGAGGAGGTGGGAGGGGGATTCAGACTGGGAACACGTGTACACCCATGGTGGATTCATGGTGATGTGTACAAAACTAATACAATATTGTAAAGTAAAAAATAAAAAAAAAGAGAAAATTTTGTTTTGGAAAAGTCAGGTCATGAGCTGGCAAGTAGGTTGTAGAACTAGTATTCAACCCAAGCCTAGCCAGAATGTCAAGTTTCTGTCCTAAACCTCCTTAAAAAAAAAAAAAAAATTTAATTAAAAAAATTGTAGTTGATTTACATTGTTGTGTTAATTTCTGCTATACAGCCAAGTGATTCTGTTATACACATATTCAATACTTTCTTTTTAATATTCTTTTCCATTATGGTTTATCTCAAGATATTGAATGTAGTTTTCTGTGCTATATAGTAGAGCTCCTTGAATCAGTAAACTGCAGCATGCAAGCCAAGTCCTGCCTGCTCCCTGCCTTGGTGGCTCAGATGTTAAAAGCATCTGCCTGCAGTGCGGGAGACCTGGGTTTGATCCCTGGGTCGGGAAGATCCCCTGGAGAAGGAAATGGCAACCCACTCCAGTATTCTTGCCTGGAAAATCCCATGGATGGAGGAGCCTGGTGGGCTACAGTCCATGGGATTTCAAAGAGTCGGACATGATGGAGCGACTTCACTTTCACTTTCAAACTGAGGATGGCTTCCCTAGTGGCTCAGCAGTAAAGAATATACCTGCCCATGCAGGAGACTTGGATTCGATCCCTGAGTCCTGAAGATCCCCTAGAGAAGAAAATGGCAATCCACTGCAATATCCTTGCCTGAGAAATCCCAGTGTCTGACTCTGTGCAACCCCATAGACGGCAGCCCACCAGGCTCCCCCATCCCTGGGATTCTCCAGGCAAGAAGACTGGAGTGGGTTGCCATTTCCTTCTTCAATGCGTGAAGTGAAAAGTCAAAGTGAAGTCGCTCAGTAGTGTCTGACCCTCAGCGACCCCATGGACTGCAGCCTTCCAGGCCCCTCCGTCCATGGGATTTGCCAGGCAAGAGTACTGGAGTGGAGTGCCATTGAATTCTCTGACTTATTGACTAAACAACCACAAAGCTGATGATGGTTTTCATGGATGAACTTTGTGATTGAGTTGATCACAGGAAGCAGTACCTTTGAATCTAAATTAAGGGTAATGTTATCCCGACTCCCTCCAAAATAATTACAGTCTTTCATTAGTAGTCTTGTATTCTATAAGTGATTATACTGTTATTACTTTGTGGATTTCAATGAATAAAAGGTGTGGAAAGTGTTTTCTCTTCTGGATTGTAAGTATCTACATAGTAAACTTGATTTTGACACTTAGACCTGTAAAGCCTAAAAGGCTTCCTTCTGGCTGTTTCTAGAAAAGCTGGATGCCACCCAATCTACTCTGTTGCTGCCCTCGTTTCTGTTAGTTGCTCGGGTGGTCCTTCTGGGAGAAAGTTTGGAAAACCAGAGACCTGGTCATTACCAATAGGGTGCAGTGGGCAGAAGCTGGGTAGCTGAGGGGCTGGAGAAGGATGCTTCTAGAAGCAAGGCCATGAGTGGTCACCATGCTGGTGCACACAGCATATCTTTAGAGATTTTGGCAGGAGCCTGTGTCCAGCAGGAGCTTCTGGGAAACGGCCTAGGAGGGTATATTTCCTTCTTGTTTAAAAAAAAAATAAATTTATTTATTTTAAATTGAAGGATAATTGCTTTACAGTATTGAGTTGGTTTCTGCCAAACATCAACATGAACCATCCACAGGTATACCTATGTCCCCTCTCTCTTGAACCTCCCTCCCACCTCCTGCCCCAGCCCATCCCTGAAGGTTGTTATAGAGCCCAGGTTTGAGTTCCCTGAGTCATGTTTTTGAAGATCTCTTCTGCTAGGAAGCATTGGCTTCATTTGTTGAAATAGGAACATTCTCCCAGATTCCAATTTTCTTTCCACTTCTCAGGGGGGCTCTAAATAAAAAAGGTCCTCTAAAGATGTAAGGCTAGAAGTTTGGCAGGACTTTTCAAAAGAAACTTTAATATTTTTATTTTCCCTTGAAGGAGGCTTGGAAAACTCATTTCCACCACTGAGCTGTTGGGAGATAACTGGTGCCTGGAATAAAAATCATGTAACACTTGGCTTCTGGGACATAGTTAACAGGCTCTGGTAGCAGAGATGGTGTGATTGGTGACGAGGAACCCATGGTGATTTTGATATGCCAAATAGTAACAGAAGAAAGCAGGTGGAGTCTAAAAAGACATGCACAGATGCACTTATCTACAAAACAAAAATAGAGTCACAGATGTAGAAAACAATCTTACAGTTACCAGGGGAGACAGAGGGCAGGGATAAAGTGGGAGATTGGGATTAGCATATATGCTATTATATATATATATATATATGTGATCATCAACAAGCACCTACTGTATAGCACAGGGAACTCTTTCAATACTCTGTAATGATCTACATGGGAAAAGAATCTAAAACAGAGTGGATATATGTATATATATTTAACTTTATTACTTTGCTTTACAGCAGAAAGTAACACAACATTGTAAATCAATTACACTCCAATTAAAAAAAAAATAGACCAAAGAGACGGCATACTGGATGGTGCCACTGAGGCCTTAAAGGAATCAGGAAGACATGAAAGACATGTGTCAGCCCTCTGATGTCACAGATGCTAAGACGGGGACTCAGAGATCTCGAATAACTTCTCCCCCAAGCTGTTGAGTGGCCGGAGGTCGATTCAGGACACCTTGCAAACTTCCTGCTTCCCTTTGCCACCAGACTGCTTTTAAACCTTTCTATTTCCCATTTTTGTTTACCATTTTAAAGCAAGTCCAGGTCTCTTTGTGGTGACAGTGCTCCTTCCCCGAAAATGCCTCACCCTCTGTTCCAGAAATCGCCCGCAGGTAATGAGACTGCCATCGCCTTACGCCTCACCTGGATCCTGACTCAAGGGCGCCCACCTGGCCACCAGCTCGCCCACCCACCATTTCTGACCTCCCATTCTGAGCAGCTGAAACAGTTCAAGACTTGACTTAAACAGTAGCATACGAGCAAATGTTAAAATTGAAATCTGGGCTCTGGGCCATACAAAACAGGGTGGGAGTCATTATTTTCTGCCAATTTTAAGTAAAATGAACATCCACTTTTTTAGGTTGGGAGAATGAGGCAGAAAATGTTTTCCTGGGCCGCCCCTGCCTTTCATCTCTAAATGTTTGTGTTGTCCCCTGCACGGCCGCAGAGTTGTCACTTCACAGCACAAGAACCCGATTAAAGAAAACCCCACTGGAGTAAGCCCTGGTCCATTTGTCTGGGTTCATTTGCATGTCCCTTGCTTTCTCAGAACATGTACTTGATCCAGGAGCATCTATGTTACCATGGAATCCTGTTTCTTTAGCTGTTAGGCAACATTTGAATAGTTGCCCTTTGAAGGCAGAAAGCATTTGTGCTCTGTGGGCTTCTGTCTACAAAGCACGAGAACCGTGCATTCTCTCTGCATAATTATCCAACTGGTTTTCACACTAGGAGGTCTGTCCTGTATACATTACATGACATATTGTCAAGAGCAAGAATTTTACTCTTTCAGCCTTGGGAAGGAATTTTCTCAAACCCAGGAGGAAAATCATTGAGTAGTTTAAAGATTGCCTAGCCTCACGCTGTGCAGTGGTGGCAGAAGGGTAACGGCTGGGTTTCCTATTGATCTTTATCTAGTTATTAAAATGATTTTAAGTTTATTTGATAGGGGGTCAATCTTTAGCAGTTTTCAAAAAAATACATGTTAAGGATCTTTCCAAAGAAATTCATTTTACGTCTATTCATTGTTTTTCTGGATTTGAAGGGTGTGTGTGTGTGTGTGTGTGTGTGTGTGTGTGTGTGTGTGTGTGTGTGTGTTTATGTATATGTGACCCTGATGCTGGGGAAAACTGAAGGCAGGGGGAGAAGGGGATGACAGAGCATGAGATGGCTGGATGGCCTCACTGATTCTCTGGACATGAGTTTAAGCAAACTCCAGGAGTTGGTGATGGACAGGGAAGCCTGGCGTGCTGCAGTCCATGGGGTTGCAAAGAGTCAGACACGACTGAGCGACTGAACTGAACTGAGGGAATACAGTACTGGGACCTCTGCACTGGGAGAAGCTTGAAAATCAATTTCACTTTTGGCTTCTGTGTCCAGTGTTACGTCCAGGTTTCTTCTGTTCCAGAGAGTCTCCTCTCTTCCTTCAGTGTTCATGACATTTTCTTATCATCTTGCCTATTTCATGGTAGCCTTTAGCCTTGGAGGAATTTATGGACATAAAGTACCTCATCCGATTTTCAAAAGGGGACAAGAAGTTGCTAATTACATCTGCTGAAAGCCTTCTGCTCTGACATATGGATCGTCTAGTTTGGTGCTCACAAAATCTGTGAGCCATTCATGATAGTAACTGCCTTTTTTATTTCCAGAGCTCACTCCGCCATGCCCTGTATTGTCCTGGAGGTTTTGTCTGTTGTCCAGTTTAATTCCATTAGCCAGCCTGTCATTTGATGGATGCTGTTGGTTACTTCTTCCTGTCCGTGGCTTATGCCACATCAGTTCTCCTGTTCCTGTCTCTGCTTCCCGTGTGTTCCACCTGCCTCTATGCCAGTCACTACCCACTGGCTACCCTCTACCTTCTCCTCTCCTTGCACCATCATCTCTCCCTTGGCAGACTCACCTGTGCCCGAGTCTTCCATTAAGTCTACAGATTTGTCTTTTTGGCTCAAGAATATGTATCTCTGACCTAGACCTTGTCAGCAGGTTCCACACTCATAGGCACAGTAGCCTTGAGATGAAATGTTCAGTCTTGTCTGTTTCAGAGACACCTCTGCTCAATACATCCTTAGCCAAACTAATGACTTTTGTCCCTGTCTCTGGGTCCTCTGCACTGGACTTTAAAGCAGCCACTTAACTTGGTCCAACCCACATCCACTCCTGCCTCCTCCAATACATTCTTCATGGTGTGGCCAGCATGTTTCAAAGGCAGGTCTGACTTAACATCTCCTTATTTAAAGCTCAACATTGATCTTGGAATAAATATCTTAGAACAAAGATCAGAATACTCATCATGGGCCACATAGCCCTTGGCATTTTGACCCCAGTCCTCTCATCCAGCTTCATCTCACGTCACAGTTTCCCTTCTTTTCTCTACGGTGCCCTTTTCCCACTTGTCTTTTTGCAGTCATCATGTTAACCATTCTCCTTTTCTCCTAATCTTTGCAAATCATGTACCTTTTGCCTCGAAGGCTTTTCTTTTCCCTCTTGGCCTTGTTAATCTCTACGTAGATTCTCTCCCAGCTTCCTCTGAAGTCAGCCCCTTTGGAATGTATTTTTATGTTATCATGTACTTCTGCAGCTGTGGCACTTACCCTACTTGTAATTTGATGTTTAATTTTATGATTTATTTACCCACTAAAGCTTATGTCTTCTCCTTTACCGTAAACTCCACAAAGGTGGGGATATTTTCTGGAGTGTCTAACCATTGTTTCCCCACTACTTAGCTAGTGCTTGGCAAATAGTAGACAGTAGATAAACATAAACTGAATAAATGAATCCCATTTTACAGATGAAGAAACTGAGACTTAAAGAGGTTAATTGAAAGCTTACTCAAGTTTCTTAGACAAGCATTGTTTAGTTGTAGGTGCCAAAATTTGCCGCAAATTAGCCAAAGAAAAGGAAGGAAAAGGACACAGGGCAATGATGCAGAATACAAATGTGGGACTTGAAGCAAGAACAGAACTCTGTCAGCAGCCAGGAAGGTGGTCAGTGACTCTCTGTCTCCTTTCCCTCTACCCTTCTTCATGGGCTCTTTTTCTCCATCAGCATGGGGGCTCTCATCCTTGCTTCTTTCTGTTCATCTCTGTCCTGCTTGGTTGAANACATCTCGAAGGCTTTTCTTTTCCCTCTTGGCCTTGTTAATCTCTGCGTAGATTCTCTCCCAGCTTCCTCTGAAGTCAGCCCCTTTGGAATGTATTTTTATGTTATCATGTACTTCTGCAGTTGTGGCACTTACCCTACTTGTAATTTGATGTTTAATTTTATGATTTATTTACCCACTAAAGCTTATGTCTTCTCCTCTACCGTAAACTCCACAAAGGTGGGGATATTTTCTGGAGTGTCTAACCATTGTTTCCCCACTACTTAGCTTGTGCTTGGCAAATAGTAGACAGTAGATAAACATAAACTGAATAAATGAATCCCATTTTACAGATGAAGAAACTGAGGCTTAAAGAGGTTAATTGAAAGCTTACTCAAGTTTCTTAGACAAGCATTGTTTAGTTGTNTGTTTCCCCACTACTTAGCTTGTGCTTGGCAAATAGTAGACAGTAGATAAACATAAACTGAATAAATGAATCCCATTTTACAGATGAAGAAACTGAGACTTAAAGAGGTTAATTGAAAGCTTACTCAAGTTTCTTAGACAAGCATTGTTTAGTTGTAGGTGCCAAAATTTGCCGCAGATTAGCCAAAGAAAAGGAAGGAAAAGGACACAGGGCAATGATGCAGAATACAAATGTGGGACTTGAAGCAAGAACAGAACTCTGTCAGCAGCCAGGAAGGTGGTCAGTGACTCTCTGTCTCCTTTCCCTCTACCCTTCTTCATGGGCTCTTTTTCTCCATCAGCATGGGGGCTCTCATCCTTGCTTCTTTCTGTTCATCTCTGTCCTGCTTGGTTGAAATGGACATACAGCTCCTATTATCATCCCTTCAAGTCTGCGGCCACTGAACAACCAACTCACAGGGAAAACCAGGGGAACGTCGTCCTGTTCCAGTTAAGTTCCTGGGAGAGAGATCAAATTGGCTGGGCTTTTCTTTTGAATTCCTGCTGCCTATTAGGGGTCTAGCCCAGGCCCACTCCATATCCACCCTGCTCTGGGTGGGCCACTAGCTTCTGGTCCTGGGAATAAGCTGGAAGAGGTGATGTGTAGATGGGCAGACAACTTTCAGAGCTGCTTCTGTCCCAAAGACGGCAGAGTTGAAATGTGGTCTCTGCCGTCTTTGCATTGTAATTCCTGTATGTTCTTCTAAGCGGATCTCATGCACGACATTTTGTAACCCCATGGACTGTAGCCCACCAGGCTCCTCTGTTCATGGGCTTTCCCAGGCAAGAATACTGCAGTGGGTGGCCATTTCCTCCTCCAGGGGATCTTCGGGACCCAAGGATCAAGCCATTATCTCCTGCGTCAGTGACAGATTCTGTACCTCTGAGCCACCAGCAAAGCCCAAGCAGACCTCTCTCATGTTCATTTGTGAACTCTGAAATCCTCAGCAAGATGTGTCCTTTGGTGTATGACCATCATATCTACCAATGATGAGCGTTCCATATCTGCCTGGTATCCTAAATGCACTTAAATACTGCCTCTTCATAATTACCCAGTGAGGGGCAGGTCCTGTTTTTGCCCCCTTTTTGTTGGTTAACAGTCATGAGAATAAAAGTTAGGTAATTTGATGGAAAATGCAACACTTGAAATCTTGTGCTTGCAAATAGAAAAAAATACCTGCCAACTTAGGAGATAAGAATATGGAGACCCCCTTTTCTGTGGCAAATTAGGAAGTAAAGGGATAACTCAGTTGGTAAAGAATCCGCCTGCAATGCAGGAGACCCTGGTTCGATTCCTGGGTCAGAAAGATCCCCTGGAGAAGGGATAGGCTACCCACTCCAGTATTCTTGGGCTTTCCTTGTGGCTCAGTTGGTAAAGAATCTGCCTACAGTGAGGAAACCTGGGCTTGATCCCTGGGTTGGGAAGATACCCTGGAGAAAGGAAAGGCTTCTCACTCCAGTAATCTGGCCTGGAGAATTACATGGACTACAGTCCATGAGGTTGCAAAGAGTTAGACACGACTGAATGACTTTCACTTTCACAAAGTATATCTGTTAACCTACTTTTAGAATTATCTCAGTTTTGATGATATTAAGGAACAGCCTACATCTCTTGTTTGGAGGCTGAGTTGCATAGAGCTCATCTCTTCTCAACTTTGAAGTGATTTTAGAGCAATAACCAGTACCCAAAATGAGATATCATTAAAGAATCCATATTCTTAACTCTGCCTGAAATATAACATTCTGTCACTCGTGCATGGGACTTTTTATTTATTAAGTTTTATTGGTCTCATCTCTAAGCCCTACAAGCATATTAAATTCAGAAATGAGACTGTAGCATGGTAATGATTAAAGGTTGAATTAGCAATCTCTGAAATGTACCAAAGCATGATGCAGTTTAACTCAGAGTTCTACATAATTATATTTAAAGTGAGCTGTGGGTCATTTTGGGGCTTCCCAGGTGGCACAGTAGTAAAGAATCCACCTGCCATTGCAGGTGATGTAAGAGCTGCAGGTTTGATCCATGGGTTAGGAAGATCCCTTGGAGGGAGGAAATGGCAATCCACTCCAGTATTCTTGCCTGGAAAATCCTCATGGACAAAAGAACCTGGCAGGCCTCAGTGCAGTGCATGGAGTTGCAAAGAGTTGGACACAATTGAACACATATGAGCATGCATGCGGGTCATTTTAACTGATATCCTATAGGGTTAAAGCTTATAAAATTACGAGGAGTAAGGAGATTAATCCTGGAATTTCTTTGGAAGGAATGATGCTAAAGCTGAAACTCCAGTACTTTGGCCACCTCATGAGAAGAGTTGACTCATTGGAAAAGACACTGATGCTGGGAGAGATTGGGGGCAGGAGGAAAAGGATATGACCGAGGATGAGATGGCCGGATGGCATCACGGACTCGATGGACATGAGTCCGAGTGAACTCTGGGAGATGGTGATGGACAGGGAGGCCTGGCGTGCTGCGATTCATGGGGTCGCAAAGAGTCGGACACGACTGAGCGACTGAACTGAACTAAACTGAAGGCATACAAGAGACTTAAAATGACCCCGAGTACACCTTTCATAAGAACCTCAGCTTGTGTCAGCTACTCCATCAGTGCCTTGGACACAAGAGTCAGGCATGCTCTGTCTGGAGTTATGAGGTCTGAAAGCTGAAGAAGTAATTGCAGGAAAGATACATGAGAGTCTTATATTCAGCTGAGTGGAGGAACACCTCTGGTGTTCCTTCCTGTTTGAACCCTGGAAATCCATGAAGCCTTGGTGGACAAGGTGGCTTCCTGGGACAAGCAGTGGGAGACCTCCGTGGGGGACCCCCTCTCCCCACTCTCCAGGCATCCAGTGTCTTGTGCTTGGGGTTAAGAGTGCTGTAGATGAACATGAAACTTGAAGGTGGCATGAAAAGACAAATATTGTGAGATTCTACTTCTGACATGAAAGGAGAGATGCTGTATTAACAAGATTCCACTTCTTTGGAATCTCTAGAACAGGCTACTTCATAGAGACAGAAGTAGGTTAGAGGTGACCAGGGACTGGGTGAAGGGGTAATGGGGAGTCTTTGCTTCATGGGGACAGAGCTTCTGTTTGGGGGTGATGATAGATAGAGGAAACAGATGCTGGTGACGTGGCTCACCATTGTGTGTATAGTTAATGCTGCTGAACTGCACACTAAAAACTTTTAAAATGGCAGGATTTTAACTAAAATTCTTATAGAGTTGAAAGAAGAAAACCAAAACCCTGTAGTGGCGTCTTTTGCACAGTGAAGCTCTTTTTAAGGGCATCAGGCCCTCAGGATCTTGAGGAGGCTGGGCTAGTATTTCCTTTCCTTTCCAAGAGGATAAATCTTCACTTCCCTTCAGAAGGCGGAGCACGGATCCTGGCTCCCACCCTGCTATTTATTGCTGCCAGGCCAAGGGGCACCAGGCCAAGGGAATCATACAGGTGCCAGACTGGGTCTGACTCTGACTGGCATATGTGGTTTCTAAGGACCCAGCGTGTTATGCCCAACAGACTGAAAATGGAAATAGTCCATTTCTTACATCTAGATTCCAAAAATAACCCTGAGGCTCCTAAATAAACCAGAGTCTCTCATTAAGATCCAAGCGATGGCACCTCCTTGTAGGTGAGGCTGCAGACTAGGCCCTTAGGGTACTTGGAATTAAACCCACATTGAGTGATCTCCAGGTCAGACTCATTTTATAGAGAATTGTTTTCTCTTATACTGATGTTGCTGTTTTACTCTTTATAAAAGAGTCTCAGACATAAATCATGTGTGTATACATGTAAATGTGTATGTGTGTGTGTGCATACATGGGTGCAAATGAGCACCTGTGCATGCACAGAGGGAAACATCCACAGTCCTGGCATTTGTAATGGTGGGTTATGAGTTGGTTTACTTTATCAACAATGGTCCATCTAGTCAAAGCTATGGTTTTTCCCGTAGTCATATATGGATGTGAGAGTTGGACTGTGAAGAAAGCTNTGATCCTGGCTCCCACCCTGCTATTTATTGCTGCCAGGCCAAGGGGCACCAGGCCAAGGGAATCATACAGGTGCCAGACTGGGTCTGACTCTGACTGGCATATGTGGTTTCTAAGGACCCAGCGTGTTATGCCCAACAGACTGAAAATGGAAATAGTCCATTTCTTACATCTAGATTCCAAAAATAACCCTGAGGCTCCTAAATAAACCAGAGTCTCTCATTAAGATCCAAGCGATGGCACCTCCTTGTAGGTGAGGCTGCAGACTAGGCCCTTAGGGTACTTGGAATTAAACCCACATTGAGTGATCTCCAGGTCAGACTCATTTTATAGAGAATTGTTTTCTCTTATACTGATGTTGCTGTTTTACTCTTTATAAAAGAGTCTCAGACATAAATCATGTGTGTATACATGTAAATGTGTATGTGTGTGTGTGTGCATACATGGGTGCAAATGAGCACCTGTGCATGCACAGAGGGAAACATCCACAGTCCTGGCATTTATAATGGTGGGTTAGGAGTTGGTTTACTTTATCAACAATGGTCCATCTAGTCAAAGCTATGGTTTTTCCCGTAGTCATATATGGATGTGAGAGTTGGACTGTGAAGAAAGCTGATCGCCAAAGAATTGATGCTTTTGAACTGTGGTGTTGGAGAAGACTCTTGAGAGTCCCTTGGGCAGCAAGGAGATCCAACCAGTCCATTCTAAAGGAAATCAGTCCTGAATATTCATTGGAAGGACTGATGGTGAAGCTGAAACTCCAATATATTGGCCACCTGATGTGAAGAACTGACTCATTTGAAAAGACCTTGATGCTGAGAAAGATTGAAGGTGGGAGGAGAAGAGGATGATAGAGGATGAGATGGTTGGATGGCATCACCAACCCAATGGACATGAGTTTGAGCAAACTCTGGGAGTTGTTGATGGACAGGGAGGCCTGGCATGCTGCAGTCCATGGGGTCACAAAGAGTCAGACAGGACTGAGCTACTGGACTGAACTGAGGAGTTGGTACTCTAGAGCTAGACTATCCAGACTCAAATCCTATATCCTCCATGAAGAAGCCATGTCATCTTCATAAGGAATGCAGTTTCCTGAGTTTGTTATAGGAATTGAAGGAATAAATACAGATTTAACACTCAGGAGAATGGCTGGCACACAGTAAGTACTCAGTGGGTGTGAGCCATCATTATTAGCATAGTGGTGGTCTGTGTACAAGTGTGTTTGTTTGGATGCTGTATAAGAAACAAGTTTTGTTTTGGGGAGGAGAGTGCATAGGACTATAACATAAAAGGAGGAAATTAAGGACACATTAGGAAGATACGAGGAGCTAAGAGGTGACATGCGTCTGAAACAACTGGAAACCCTTTACCATTTTGCCATCAGTTTAAAGTGAGATTGTGATTTTTAAATGAATTTATTTCTATCATGTTTTAGATCCCATGTGTAAGCTTTATCATATGATATTTGTCTGACTTACTTCAATTAGTATGATAATCTCTAGGTCCATCTATGTTGCTGCAAGTGACATTAATAGACTCACAAATATAGAAAACAAGCTTATGGTTACCAAAGGGAAAGGAGGGGAGGTATAAATTAGGAGTTTGCTGAATTAATTTAGCAGATACAAACAACTGTATATAAAGTAGATAAACAACAAGGACCTAGTGTATAGCACAGGAAACTATATTCAATATCTTGTAATAACCTAAAATGAAAAAGTCTCAAAAAGAATATGTATATATACGTACATATATGTATGTAATAAAATCACTTTGCTGCATACCTGAAACTATACAGCACTGTAAATCTACTGTACTTCAATAAGCATAAATAGATATATAGCTCAAGATTGTAGAGGGACTACACTCATGTGTACATGACATAACCATTTGTAGACTACAGTCATGGAGCTGACAGTGGAAAATATCTGTGTGGTAGAAACTCTTATCTGTGCACATACATATGGATGTGTGTTTCATAAAAGGTCCCTGGCTATGCAGTTGAACTTCCTTAATTTGCTAATGACAAAATGATATCTGAGAACCTAAGTGACTTGCCCTATGTCATAGTTACTAAAAGTGGTCCAGAAATCTCTCATTAAAGGCCCTTTCATTATTCTCTCGGACGGTTTTCCATATGTCCTGTGGACAAAAAATAAAAAAGGTATTTTGCCAAGTTTTTGATTTGTCACAATGTACCTAGTATTTGATGAAGCAAAACATTTGTCAAAAAAAAAAAAAAAGATTAGTGGAGTTAGGGCAGAGGTTTGAAGGATTTATAGCGTGTCTATAATTGCTTTGGCAATAGAACACCTGGAGGCATGCACGATAACTGTTTACATTGATGTTAAGAGTTAGAACCGATTATGAGTAATTTAAGACCAGGCGGTGGTCAGCAATGCACGTTGTATTTCTTTCCCTTGCATGAGAACAGACTGCTCCTCCTCTCTTGTGACTTCATGCAGAAACCAACCCCAATACACACAGTCGCTTCTGTTGTTCGAGGTAACCCTGGTACCTATGCCTATGGTATGACTGTTAGTATATGCCTTAGCAGGAGCATATAAACTCACTAAGGGTATCTTACAGATGCTTGTACCTTCCTGTGTATCTAGCAAATATCTTGCATTTTGCTGCTACTCAGTAATTATTTCTAGTGATAATTAGAATGGCTAATAATTCAGCCATTGATGAATATACAGAACAAATATTTCATGCCATTATAGACAACAGATTAATAGCACCTATTCAAATGACTTAATATTTTATCTGATTCTTGCTTCAGTTTTCCAAATTCTGCCTATGCTAGGTTTGATTTCTTCATTTTTTTTAAAGGAAATAATTTGTGTCTAGTATGAGAATAGCTAACTATAGAGTGTGATTAATGTACAGAGCAGATTAAAATACAGCTACATGTATGTATCTTTCAAGTACAATCAATTAAAAAGCAAATAGAATACAAAAAATGATTTACATAAAGTTTCAAAACTCAGAGTTCTTCTTTAAAAGATTATTAAATATTTTAAATGCTTCTCTTGATAACTGACAGTAGCCAATGGACTATAGGTTTAAAAATATGTAAGTCAGGTGACCGCTGGAGACCAGTTCCCTCAGCCACTGTCAAAAGAAGCTTTTAAACTGCAACTATTTCCAGTCTGGCCAGCCGACGGGGCGCTCCACAGTCCACGCTTGCTCCTTCATTCAAAACCTATTCCCATCTGCTAGTTCATCTCTTACCAGGTTTGACTGTCTCACCAGATGGTAGGCTCCTTAGGTGACTTGCTGCTTTTGCATTAATTATGAAAGTCATAAGCATGTTTGCTCCTCATGTGAAATATGGGGAATACTAGTAAAATACAAGCCCACAGCCCAGCTTAAGGAACAGAATGTTACCAGCACTTTCAAGTCCTCTGTGCTCTCTGCAATTCCGTCACCCTCTCCAGGTCATCTACCTCCTGATTTTGTATTTAGCACACTTTCGTTATTCTATCTTTAGCTTTTCTACTTCTGTACATATCATAATAGTAATTTTGCATGTTTGGAACCTAATGTAAACGGAAACATACTATATGTATTTTTCATACCTTACTTTTTCCAATCAGCATTATAATCATGATACTTGCTCATGTTGAAGCCATAGCTATAATTCTATCATTTTCACTGTTTTTAGCAATTTCTTGCCCTCTCCCTCTTTCTCTTTCTNGTATATAAAGTAGATAAACAACAAGGACCTAGTGTATAGCACAGGAAACTATATTCAATATCTTGTAATAACCTAAAATGAAAAAGTCTCAAAAAGAATATGTATATATACGTACATATATGTATGTAATAAAATCACTTTGCTGCATACCTGAAACTATACAGCACTGTAAATCTACTGTACTTCAATAAGCATAAATAGATATATAGCTCAAGATTGTAGAGGGACTACACTCATGTGTACATGACATAACCATTTGTAGACTACAGTCATGGAGCTGACAGTGGAAAATATCTGTGTGGTAGAAACTCTTATCTGTGCACATACATATGGATGTGTGTTTCATAAAAGGTCCCTGGCTATGCAGTTGAACTTCCTTAATTTGCTAATGACAAAATGATATCTGAGAACCTAAGTGACTTGCCCTATGTCATAGTTACTAAAAGTGGTCCAGAAATCTCTCATTAAAGGCCCTTTCATTATTCTCTCGGACGGTTTTCCATATGTCCTGTGGACAAAAAATAAAAAAGGTATTTTGCCAAGTTTTTGATTTGTCACAATGTACCTAGTATTTGATGAAGCAAAACATTTGTCAAAAAAAAAAAAAAAGATTAGTGGAGTTAGGGCAGAGGTTTGAAGGATTTATAGCGTGTCTATAATTGCTTTGGCAGTAGAACACCTGGAGGCATGCACGATAACTGTTTACATTGATGTTAAGAGTTAGAACCGATTATGAGTAATTTAAGACCAGGCGGTGGTCAGCAATGCACGTTGTATTTCTTTCCCTTGCATGAGAACAGACTGCTCCTCCTCTCTTGTGACTTCATGCAGAAACCAACCCCAATACACACAGTCGCTTCTGTTGTTCGAGGTAACCCTGGTACCTATGCCTGTGGTATGACTGTTAGTATATGCCTTAGCAGGAGCATATAAACTCACTAAGGGTATCTTACAGATGCTTGTACCTTCCTGTGTATCTAGCAAATATCTTGCATTTTGCTGCTACTCAGTAATTATTTCTAGTGATAATTAGAATGGCTAATAATTCAGCCATTGATGAATATACAGAACAAATATTTCATGCCATTATAGACAACAGATTAATAGCACCTATTCAAATGACTTAATATTTTATCTGATTCTTGCTTCAGTTTTCCAAATTCTGCCTATGCTAGGTTTGATTTCTTCATTTTTTTTAAAGGAAATAATTTGTGTCTAGTATGAGAATAGCTAACTATAGAGTGTGATTAATGTACAGAGCAGATTAAAATACAGCTACATGTATGTATCTTTCAAGTACAATCAATTAAAAAGCAAATAGAATACAAAAAATGATTTACATAAAGTTTCAAAACTCAGAGTTCTTCTTTAAAAGATTATTAAATATTTTAAATGCTTCTCTTGATAACTGACAGTAGCCAATGGACTATAGGTTTAAAAATATGTAAGTCAGGTGACCGCTGGAGACCAGTTCCCTCAGCCACTGTCAAAAGAAGCTTTTAAACTGCAACTATTTCCAGTCTGGCCAGCCGACGGGGCGCTCCACAGTCCACGCTTGCTCCTTCATTCAAAACCTATTCCCATCTGCTAGTTCATCTCTTACCAGGTTTGACTGTCTCACCAGATGGTAGGCTCCTTAGGTGACTTGCTGCTTTTGCATTAATTATGAAAGTCATAAGCATGTTTGCTCCTCATGTGAAATATGGGGAATACTAGTAAAATACAAGCCTACAGCCCAGCTTAAGGAACAGAATGTTACCAGCACTTTCAAGTCCTCTGTGCTCTCTGCAATTCTGTCACCCTCTCCAGGTCATCTACCTCCTGATTTTGTATTTAGCACACTTTCGTTATCTACTTCTGTACATATCATAATAGTAATTTTGCATGTTTGGAACCTAATGTAAACGGAAACATACTATATGTATTTTTCATACCTTACTTTTTCCAATCAGCATTATAATCATGATACTTGCTCATGTTGAAGCCATAGTTATAATTCTATCATTTTCACTGTTTTTAGCAATTTCTTGCCCTCTCCCTCTTTCTCTTTCTGCTTCTCTCCCTCCCTCTATCCCTTTCTTCCACATATTTATTTAATCCTTTTCATGTGCCAGATACTGTTCTAGGCTCTGTGGACAGGCACAGCAATATTCTTTAGCAACCTAATTGGGAAAAGAATTTGAAAAGGAGTAGATACATGTATATGTAAAACTGAATCACTTTGTTGTCCACCTGAAACTAATGCAACATTATTAATCAACTCTACTCCAATATATTAATAAAAACAATTAAAAAATTCTTGCTGTCATGGAGCTTAAGTTCCAAGTGGGGACAAAGACTCTAGATAGAATGAATTGTTATAATATTTGTATATTAGATGTTATTAATTGTTATACAGAAAGGTAAAGCATGTCCCAGGCTGGGGAGCCTGGCATGCAAGAATGATTTTCAACATTAAAAGGGATGGTTAGGGAATGTGGCACAACTCATTTTTCCATTCTCCTGCTGATGGCATTTCGTTGTTTAATCTTGAGGCCTTTATGAACACTGCTTATGTATCTTGAGCTGTGGAAGTACAGAGGTATCTCCCAGGTACATATTTCTAGGAATGGAACTGCTGAATCTTCTAAAAATGCCCAGTGGTTTTTCATTGATAATGATTTATTGGTTTTTTGCATCTTTAAAAACTAGCACAGTACATGGCACCATGTTGGTCTCATATTTGCTTGATCCAATGGAACTTCTTTGCAGAAGGAGTTGATATGCAAAAATTGCCTTTATCATATTAATTGTGCTCTGCTGTCTAGACGTGGAACCTTCCATGGAAAAGCAGGAACTGGCCTTCCATTTGTCTTCTGTGCTGAACTGTTCTTAGAGAATGCCTTCCGACATTTGCCGAGTTTCTGTTGGCTGTGACCCCTGGATTTGCTAAAGCCTCTTTAACAGTAAAGGAACACTGCAAGTATATTCTAGCTGTTTATTGCAAGTATTTCTCACTCTCCTGTTTGAAACAACCCTCAAAGACGCCAAGTCCTCTTTATAGGATGTCCTCCCTGCTTTCCTCTCGGCTCCTGGCTTCTGAAGCCTGAGGAGAGAGTGCTCCAGCTTCCTGCATGGACTCACGTCTCCACTTGAACTCGCCCCTTTGAACATCCCTGTCTGGCTGATGTTCTGGCAAGCAGAGTGTTACACTTTAAAACTGATCCTTGCTTGCTTGTGGAAAATGAACCTAAGGTACTTGGGGAATTTTTTGGGCTTGGGAAGGCTTGATGCCTCATAAAATAAGGTTTTGTACCGAACTACTCTTGAAGTATGTCAGGCCCCAGAGTTGTGTCTTTAATTTCTAAATATTTAAAATAAAAATGGGTGGTTCTATCTAGTCACTCTATATGTGAGTGGTCTCATCATGTTATAAAATGTTCAGTCTCAGCATTTAGGATAAACAAATTCATTTCTTATGAAGCCCTTTTGAGATGTGATCATTGGATACTGTTCACTCTGATTAGCTAACTTAACAGATGAATTGGAAGTGCTTTCTTTAAAAAAACAAACAAAAAACAATCCTCATTCTTTCCAGTATATGTTGAACCCTTTAGTTATGAGCTAATGTTCCTTTGTTAAAAGTTAGGATAAAGTAGTCTTGCTACCAAAGGGTTCTTGGCATATATGTTTTAAGATTCCTATGTATCAGGACTTTCTCTCTCCTCCATCATAACAAGTCATAACATGTTTTTATCATATTAATGTAACAGTTGTGCCTTCCCCCCACATTTTAGTCTAAGTGTTCATTCTTTAATTTTGGCCTTGTCTTTTAATAAAAATTCTCAGCTTCAGTCTGGTGAGTAGGACAGTTATGATGTCAGTGTTATCTCCATGTCTGAGTGTCTATGTGCATGTGTCCCTGGGACTCAGACAGTAAAGAATCTGCCTGTAATGCAGGAGACCCAGGTTCAATCCCCAGGTCAGGAAGATTCCCCCAGAAGGAAATAGCAACCCACTCCAGTGTTTGTGCCTGGAAAATCCCGTGGGCAGAGGAGCCTGGCAGGCTACAGTCCACAGGGTCACAAAGAATTGGACATAACTGAGCGACTAACACTAACTATCTATCTACATGGGTGTGTGAATATGTAAATGTGTGTGTGCATAAGCATCACTGCGGATGGTGACGGCAGCCATGAAATTAAAAGACGCTTGCTCCTTGGAAGGAAAGTTATGACCAACCTAGACAGCATATTAAAAAGCAGAGACATTACTTTGCCAATAAAGGTCTGTCTAGTCGAGGCTATGGTTTTTCCAGTAGTCATATATGGATGTGAGAGTTGAACTATAAAGAAAGCTGAGTGGTGAAGAATTGATGCTTTTGAACTGTGGTGTTGGAGAAGACTCTTGAGAGTCCCTTGGACTGCAAGGAGATCCAACTAGTCCATCCTAAAGGAGGTCAGTCCTGGGTGTTCATTGGAAGGACTGATGTTGAAGCTGAAACTCCAATACTTTGGCCACCTGATGCAGAGAGCTGACTCATTTGGAAAGACGCTGATGCTGGGAAAGATTCAGAGCAAGAGGGGAAGGGAATGACAGAGGATGAGATGGTTGGAGGGCATCACCGACTCAATGCACATGGGTTTGTGTGGATTCCGGGAGTTGGTGATGGACAGGGAGGCCTGGTGTACTGCAGTTCATGGGGTTGCAAAGAGTTGGACATGACTGAGCGACTGAACTGAACTAAACTGATGTATTTTGTGAAANTCCACAGGATGGGATTCCAGGCACAGGGGGACACGGGATGGAGTAGAGATTCTGAATTTAGCATGTCTGCCAGCATGGCCCTAGGTTTCCTGTTACCTGCGTAAGTGGCCTTGTTTATGTCTTTCAATGTCTCAGGACCTTGGTTTTCTACTCAAAACATTCATTCAGCAAGCACCTATTGAGCACTTACTATATGTTGGGTGCTGAGTTAGGTACAAGGGTGTAGAAAGCAGAGAAAAATAAATGGTCTCTGCCCTCATGGAGCTTCCAGTCTAGTGGAAGTAAACAAATAATTGCACAAATAAGTGCATTGTTACACATTATAATAAATGCTATGAGGGAAAGAGAAGAGTGCTATGAGAGAACCCTTTAGGCTCAAGGATCAAGGAAGATCTTTTTGAGGAAGTGGCTGGGAGCAATACCTGAAGGATAAGTTACCAATCAAACTTGGAGGAAGAGCTTGTGCAAAGAACTGGAGGAGGAGAACAGAGTAATATGTTTTAGGAACTGACATTAAGCCTGGGTGGCCAGAGTGCAGTTGCAGGGGCCAAATGGAGTGACATGAGGCTGGGGGTGGGGGACAGGAGAGGGGTTAGTGACGCCCATTGGCCATGAGAAGGATTTGGGACTTTACCTGGTGACTGTTGAGAGGCGCTTGTTCCATTTTGAACAGGAGTGTGGCCACTGGATTCACATGCTAAATATAAAATAAACAATAAGAGATGGAAAAAAGATGACAGAAACCACAAAAATACGTGGAGCTATACACAGTAGGTGAAAAAAGACTTGAACAAGTATTTTTGCATTATCGAATCTGTCTCATGGGAATAATCTGCTAGCAGAACAAAGAATTATGCACAAAAGATCAACACCACTCTGGCTGAGGCATGAAGAGAACAAACACTAATAAGTCTTGCCTACTTCCGAATCGAATGAGAGGAGGATATAAAAGAGCTCTGTAGGTGATAAGGGGGACCTGAAAGTCTCCCATCATCCCACTCTCCATCACCCCCAACACCTAAATAAAGTTTATCCCAGGAATCTAAAAGCTTTATATCTATTAAAAAGGAAATCATCCAGGGAGGGTCATGCTTTGAATTAAGGAAGACAAAGGCAGAGTCTCACCCCAAAGGTACCAGAAGAAATGCTTCTCAACACTGGCTATACTTAAGAGATAGCTGGTGTGGTATGCATATATATATGCATATGTATATATTTATATGTTAAAACAGCAGTATGTATTTGTTGCTTTAAGACAAATGTTTTCCCCAAAGCCTTATCTCCTGACATGCAAGCCCATATGCAGCCCCTCCCACAATGAATAGGATTATAGGGAGTTTAAAAAAATATTTATGCTCAGGTCCCATCCCCAAAGATTCTAATTCATTTGGTCTGGGGTAAAGTCCAAGCACTGGTACATTTAAAAGTCATTGGATGACTCCAGTATATGGCCAAGATTGAGAACCTCTTGAGAATAGGCCTATCCTATTCAATGTAACTGAGAGGATGTTGTGGCAATAATGGAATGTGATTTCTAGTCTTGGACATAAGATACTGTGGCTTCTGCCTTCCTCTCCCTTTCAAGCTCTGAGGGAAGCCAGCTGCCATGCTCAAGCAGCCTTATGGCGTGGTTCAAGTGGCAAGTCACTGAGGCCTCCTGCCAACAGCCATGTGGAAAAACCATCTTGGAAATGGGCTCTCCCAACTAACATCTTGATTGCAATTTCATGAAAGACCCTGAGCCAGATTCCTGACCCACAGAAAGAGTGAAACAGTATATGTCTGTTGTTGTTAGTCATTACGTTTTGGCATGATTTCTTGCATAGCATAAGATAATTACTGTTCTTCAGTTCAGTTCAGTTCAGTCTCTCAGTAGTGTCCGACTCTTTGTGACCCCATGAACTGCAGCACACCAGGCCTCCCTGTCCATCACCAGCTCCTGGAGTTCGCTCAAACTCAAGTCCATCAAGTCGGTGATGCCATCCAGCTATCTCATCCTCTGTCGTCCCCTTTTCCTCCTGCCACCAATCCCTCCCAGCATCAGAGTCTTTTCCGATGAGTCTACTGTTCTTAGGGAGCTTTAAAAAATGTTGATGCTCAAGTCCCATCCCCAGAGATTCTAATTGATTTGGTCTGGGGTAAAGTCCAAGCATTGGTATGTTTAATTTAATTGTTTTTCAAATGTTTTGGCTACACCACATGGCATGCGAGGATCTTAGTTCTTGGACCAAGGATCAAACCCATGGCCTCTGTGGTGGAAGCACAGCGTCTTAACCACTGGGCCACCAGGGAATTCTCCAAGCATTGGTACATTTAAAAGCCCTTGGATGACTCCACTGTGTGGCCAAGGCTGAGAACCACTGGACTAGAATATCATATAGGCCAACAAAACAGGTATTTAGAATATGGTATTGCCTCAATTTCCAGAGCTGGAACTTGGTTCAAGCTGAGGGTCCCATCCTGGGAGAAGGTGAAAACCCACTTTAAGGATCAGAACCCTAGGTGGATAATTTATCCTAGTGTTCACAGCTTCCAACCATGGAATTCCTAAATTTCCCTGAGGATACAAGCCCGCAAGAAGGAAATCCAGAGCCCATAGTTTAGGGGAAAAGAGATGTCTAGAGCCAGGTAGATAGACCCACTTTCTACAGACATTAACTTTGTCTCATGAACGCTCCCTTTGAATGAAGGTGTGCAGGACACCCAGTTCTGCACTGGCAAATAGTCCTTCTTCCACCCACTCGCCTGTTATGTTTTCGTGTTGCTGCCTCTGCACGCGCTCCTGGAAACTTACGAGCAATAAGGAAGACTGAGTCCGAGAACCTCTGGATGTCCTTGAATTTCCATGGCTCATGGGATACTGTTCCTGTCTCTGAACAATAACTCAAGAGGCCCTACCCTCTCTTGGCTCTCTCTCATGCTATCTCCCCAATGAAATGTGCCATAAAATAATTACAATGATTGTAAAGGGAGTCTCAGCAGAGAGAAGATACTGGTGGGATTACAGATACTGTGAGCTTGGCCCACGTCTCTTGGTGTTGCGTGTCGGGGTGGGTTGGGTGGTCTCTCTGACTGTCCTATAATGGGCACTGGTACAAACTGGCATCTGCCTGTCATGGCAGAAGCGTTGATAGGCATTGAGCTCCTGTAATGTGCTACATGTACGAGATACTGAATTTCACAAGACTCTCTTCTTGTTCTCAAGGAGCTTTGAGCTTAGACAAATAAGGAAATGGAAGATAGAGTGTGATGAGTGACTCCCTGGGGGCCTGTGGGAGCACTCATGAGACATCACACTTGGCCTGTGGTATCTTTGGAGAGAGGAGATGCGATATTTCTGTTGCCTGGGCAAAGATGGAAGGATGTCAACACAAGAGGAACCATGGGTATGAAGCACAGGTGCAGAAGCTTGAGGATTTTCAGGGAGTTATAAGCAGCTCCTTGTGGGTGGAGAGATTTTCCTGAGATCTAGGGCTCACAGAAGTGGCCCGTATGCATCTAGTGAGTAGCGCCTCTTTAAATGGCTGTATACAAAAGGGACACAGTGGGCAGAATTCACCATCAGCCACATACATCCCTGACCCAACTCCACTCCGTACACAGATCCTACTCTTTTTTTTCACAGCCCAAGTATTAGCCTCCCCTTCAGTGCCCCAGCCTCATGTGTCCTCCAGCCCCCGTTTCCAGAACAAGGATTTTAATTTGCTTTCTCATGTGCTGCCTGGCCTACTGACATCCTGTCTCCTGGCTGCTCTCTTCCTCCTGTTTCCTGTCTACATCTTGTTAAAACTGGCCTCTGTGCGATCACCCTTTCTGACTCTCAGGTCTCAGGGCATTCTCTTATGAACTGAATACACAGGCAGCCTTAGCACCTACAAGTGCCTTATGGGACCAGACGCTTTGCAGAGGAAGTCTGTAAATCTAGACTAATCTCTCTAGGTTAAGAGTAGGGCACCTGGGGTTTAGAATGGAAAAAATGCAGTGGGGCCACATTTGCACAAAATCCTGGGTGAGGAGGCAAGGGGCTCCTGATATTCCCTACTTCCTGTCACTATGCGTGCATGCATGCTAAGTCACTTCAGTCATGTCCAACTCTTTGAGAGGTTATGGCCAGGTTCCTTTGTCCATGGGCTTCTCCAGGCAAGAATACTGGAGGGAGTGGGTAGCCATGCTCTCCTCCAGGGAATCTTCCCCACCCAGGTATCAAA
>SJYW01048056.1:371959-396047 GCA_006410735.1 Raphicerus campestris | reverse complement strand
ACATGGGTTTGTGTGGATTCCGGGAGTTGGTGATGGACAGGGAGGCCTGGCGTACTGCAGTTCATGGGGTTGCAAAGAGTTGGACATGACTGAGCGACTGAACTGAACTAAACTGATGTATTTTGTGAAACTTAATCTAAGTTTTCTCAAAGAACATGCTAAAAGTAAATGCCAGTGTTCACGCATTTCATTGAATAAGTGCATAAAAAGTAGATACACACTCAATATCAAGGCAAGAAATGCAAAAAAGGAAGTAAAAAAACCTAAATTGCAGTTTAGTCAAGAAAAAAAAAATCTTAGTCACCGTATGCTTGAAATGCAGTCAAATGTTGTAAGGTTTGCACTTTTGATTTCTGTGCACAGCACCGATATTAAAAGGCCTGGTAACAGAAAGGTACTCTTTTTTTTTTTTTTTTTAAATAAAGTAAACATTTCAACTCTTTCAGCACATGAAGAAAAAAGTTACCCTGTATTTGTGTGTGGCTCTTTTTGAAATAAAGATTCAACTTGAGAGAGGTAAATAAAACTCAGCATTTAAGGATGTTTCTAGTATGTCACAATGAAAATAACAGTAATAAAAATAGTACATTTTCCTGTTTCAGAGAGAAAAAAGGCACATGATCTTTCCCATTAAAATGAATGGCAGTTGGCTGCATTTCCTGTCTTTCTGATATGATTTTTCCATGCCATAAAAATATGATTAGCTCGTGAGAAGTTTGTTATGTTTCCATGAAGAAAATATCTGTTGAAACCTAAACTATTTCTAACATGACACTGTGTTTTCATAATAAAAATGTAAAGCTGAAGAAAGGTAATATTCACCTGGAAGGAAACCTTCATCATTATTCAACAAAGCAGTTTGGTTATTTTTGTGAAAGGGGAAATATGGTCTTTGTTAGAAACTCTCCATATTATGTTGTGTGAGGCAGGATTCTCTAGAGAAACAGAACCAATAAGATGTGTATATGTGTGTGTGTTTATAGGCACATACCCACATGTCAAGGCATTGGCTCACACACTTGAGGCTGACAAGTCCCCAAGATCTGCAGTTGACAAGCCAGGGAGAGCTGGTGGTGTGGCTCCAGTCTGAGTCTGGAGGCCTGAGAATAGGAGAGCTGATTGTGCGGTTCCGGTGAATGCCTGCAGGCTCAAGACCCAGAAAGAGCCAGTGCTTCCAGTTCAACTTCAAAGTCAGGAAAACGAAACCGAACTGAAGTCCCAGTTCAAGGCAGTCAGGCGGGAGGAGTCCCCTCTTGCTCAGCGGAAGGGCAGCCCTTTTGTTCTCTTCTCGTTTTCAACTGAGTGGACAAGCTTGCCCTCATTAGAGCGGGCCATCTGCTTTTCTCAGACTTCCCTGGTGGCTCACATGGTAAAGCGTCTGCCTACAATGCGGGAGACCGGGGTTCGATCCCTGGGTCGGGAAGATCCCCTGGAGAAGGCAATGGCACCCCACTCCAGTACTCTTGCCTGGAGAATCCCATGGATGGAGGACCCTGGTAGGCTGCAGTCCATGGTGTCCCGAAGAGTAGGGCATGACTGAGCGACTTCCCTTTCTCTTTCTGCTTTTCTCAGTCTGCCACTTTAGATGTTAACCTTATCCAGCACACTGGCACAGACACATGAAGGATAACATTTGCCCAAGCGTCTGGGCACTGTGTGATTCAGTCAAGTTCACATAAAATTAACCATTATGCATATCAAAAAAGAGATGTTATTTTTAAAGGAGGGGAAGAGAAGAACACAGAGGATGGGAAAAGAAGGAATTTACAGAAATCCATCTTGGAAAATATCACATCTCTTCTGTGTCCTGTATAGAAAATAGATTGAAGATGATGTAAAAATGCTTCAGGATGCGGACTTTTGAAACGTTTTAGCAAGAGGAGAGTGTGGGGTCCCAGTTCGCTGTTACACTGAAAGAGAACTTGGATAGGAATAAGACTCAAATTGAGCAGGTTTCCCAGAACCTGTGCTTCAGGACCTTTTTAAAAAGTTTGAACATAAGTAGTAAAAATGAACAACTCGCATTTCAATTATAAGTGCATTTGGCAAGGAAGCCCTGGCTTCTCTTATTTTATTTAGGCAGATTGACTTAGAAATACCAAACAATAGTTGAGTCGTTTCCCCCAAGGATTCTTATAAAGCATTTAATTCAGTTTGGTGAACTTGAGTAACCACCGGGTGCACGGCGCTGAGCTATGTGGGACGTGACTCGGAGCAAACTCTCAGGGACAGAAAGCCCCTTGGCTTTCTAAAGGTGTGCTTGAACTTTGGGACCCAGACACTCGTTCCAACCCCAGAAACTGTTTTGTACAAGAAGCAAGCTTTCGAGAAACGTATTTTATTGCCAATGAATAGACACTGCAAGCACTTGAAAAAGCAAATGACTCCTTTTCTGCACTGCTGTGTGAGGCCCAGTATCCTGGGTTGTATTTTCCTCTTTTATGACATATCTGTAGTGGCTGGCCTTTCTCCTGGAAACTGGTGTGTCAGTTCTGAAATAAATGTGGCATGCATACACATTAGAAAGGTCGTCAGAGAGAAGGTTTATGGCAGAACCACTTTTTCTTCCAAATTAGACATTGAGTCACACAGGCTCCTTCCAGTGACGAAACTTGAGAGAACAGTCATTTTTATCAAAGTCGTGTGCATTTACTGCTGATCTGGTTCATACTGTGTTGCCACACACTCAACCAGTTTAAACCTCTCACACCTTGAGAGTGCCAGTAGCTCACGAGCATCACTTTTCGGTACTTTTTTCCCTCTCATTTTCTGTTTTTTTTTTTTTAAACTTTATTTTTAGAGCAGTTTCAGGCTCATGTTAAAATGGAGTGGAAAGTTTAGAAAATTTCCATATATCTCTTGACCTGACACCTACATGAAAGTGAGATGTGAAATTGTTCGTTGCTCAGTTGTGTCCGACTTTGTGACCCCACTGACTGTAGCCCACCAGGGTCCTCTGCCCATGGAATTCTCCAGGCAAGAATACTGGAGTGGGTCGCCATGCCCTCCTCCAGGGGATCTTACTGACTGAAGGATTGAACCTCATTGCAGGCAGATTTTTTACAGTCTGAGCCACCAGGGAAGCCCAGCTGCATAACCTCCCCATTATCAACATCCCCTGCCCAAGTGGGGCATTAATTCCAATCGATGAACCCACATGGATACATCATTACCACCCAGAGTTCGTAGCTTACAGTAGAGTTCACATAGATGTATGTTTTGTGAGTTTGTGTAATATAATGATGTATATCTATAATTATAGTGTCACACAAAGTAGTTTCATGGCCTGAAAAATCCTCTGTGCTCTTATCTTTTCATCTCTTTCTGTTTCCTAACTTAGGGGACTGTTTTTACTCTATGGATTATTAATAACTACCATACTTTTAGATTTCTACTTAGTACATACATTTTGCAATATAAAAAAAAAGATTCATTTCTTTTTCATTCAAACTGTAGAGTAGAATATTAAATATTTCAAAATCTTAATAGTCTACTTTGTGGTTTGGAAGAGTAAAAGAATTCTCTCTTTTTTTTTTTTTTGTATTGCTAAAATATATGAACTAAGTAGAAATCTATAGAAGCATAGAAGAGCATTGGATGGAAAGCTAATGAATACTGAATTAAAGTCTTTCATCTACATCAGGAAACAGAAGCCAGGAAAAATTAAGGTGTGTGCCCAACTATATGTGAAATACGTCTAAAAATGTTTCTTGGTCTGTAGGAAAAGAAGTCCCCAAAACTTATTTTTCTTCCCAATAAAACTATGTTAGTTGAATGGAATTAATTAGCAAATGTGAGTATCTACTTGCAGATCTGCTTCAGTGCCCACTACTTGGGGGTCTAGATGATCTTCCTTAAGAGTTCCGTTCCTTTTCCTTAATCCTGTCTCTTTCTTGCCATCAGAATTGTGCAGTTCTGCTGGATTCAGAGTGTGCTAAGTCCAAGGTAAAGGAGGTGGCCAAGGCCTGTGACCGTCTAGCTCTGCTCAAGGCCATAGACCATCCTTCTCTCACTCCAGCAGCCCAGTTCACTTGCCAGCTTCCAAAAATGCGCGTCAGGGCCAGGCTGCAGGGTGTGTTTTCTGCCGTCTACGCACCCCTCCACTGAGACTTGGGTGACCAGTTGCCCCTCATCTGACTCTAACTGTGTAGGCTGGCTCATTTTGAGCTTCTGGTTTATAGCTATGCCTTTATTTTATTAAATAAACCTTTAAAATGTTATTGTTTTAATGGCTAAGCATCTTTTTTGCCCCCCACAGCAATCACATCCCAAAACAGAATTGAAATCATAAAAACCAACCAAGAGTTTGATTCTACCATTTCAGTCAATGACACCGTAACATTTTTTCCTCTCCAAATGATGCCTTTTAACTAGCAAAGTAGAAACTGTGAGAAATACCATAGTGTGGCCATCATTTCTTTAAAATTACACAAGTAGCAGTTGAAGTGGCTTTTCTAAGACTTCTAAATCTTGACCTGTTCCTCAGTCATTGGAAAATGAACAGGTATAAGATGCCAGAAGATTATAAAGTATTTGCTTTAAAACAGAGAAGTGGAATGAGACTTGTCACAGTGTTTTGAATCATATCTCTTTCCCCTCCACAAATATGGAAATAGTTTATGATAATAAAGTGATTTGAAAAAAAATTTTAAAAAAGTGATTTGACTGTGGTATAGATGCACTTTTTCAGAGAAAGTATTTTCCATTCTTTTTTTCTTGTTCTGGTGTAAGTGCCTATGAGGCAGTCATGTGGCGGTGTTGAACATGTGACTTTTGGGTGGCGTTTGGATGGAATTGCCCTGGAATCACCTCTGTGACACAAAGGTGAATACTCTAAGGCTTTTGGGTGAGATGGCCTCTAGCAATTTGTAGATCCCTGTCTTTTAATCACGAATGTTTTCTCCTACTGAAAGAAGGTTTAGCAGTGTGGTGACAAATTCAGTCACCCTCACAATCAGGCAGATGAGATGAGTGACTTTACCTCTGTGTGGGTTAGTTCAGACAAGTAGACCAGCTTGCAAATGTCCCAGCTCCCACCCTGTTATATTACCACAGAGAATTCGCCCGAAATTGTCAGAGCTCCCAGGTTCCAGTTTTTCACAGGATTCCAAAAACCTGTCTTTTTTTTATTATGTGCGATAAACTTTAAAATTTTTATTTAAAACAAAAATGAAAACAACAAAAAAACCCCAAGTGGATCAAATCAAAATGTGTGTGACTCACTAGTTTGTGATTTGGGATGTTAGGTTGCCGGATCTGTCTGACTGTTTTTAACGATTACTCTTGGAAGAAATTTGGCATGGTAATTTAACTTTCTGGGGCTTAGTTTTTACTTTTTAACATTGAAGTACTAACGCTTGCTTTAGGAAATGATGAGGATAAAGTCAGAGAGGGAAAATGGAAACACTTTGTAATTGCAGAGTCCTTTAGACACTTTACATGTTATATGCAAGGATAAAACATGGATACCTTGGGAATGGCTTCAGCAGAAGCAATGATATTGGACCCGGCTTGTGCCAGCTGCTTCGCTACTATTCCACTCGCTGAAAGGAGAAGGAGGATAAATTGGGCCGGAACCCATTTTAGCTCTTTGGCTAAAGNCGTGACTTTTGGGTGGCGTTTGGATGGAATTGCCCTGGAATCACCTCTGTGACACAAAGGTGAATACTCTAAGGCTTTTGGGTGAGATGGCCTCTAGCAATTTGTAGATCCCTGTCTTTTAATCACGAATGTTTTCTCCTACTGAAAGAAGGTTTAGCAGTGTGGTGACAAATTCAGTCACCCTCACAATCAGGCAGATGAGATGAGTGACTTTACCTCTGTGTGGGTTAGTTCAGACAAGTAGACCAGCTTGCAAATGTCCCAGCTCCCACCCTGTTATATTACCACAGAGAATTCGCCCGAAATTGTCAGAGCTCCCAGGTTCCAGTTTTTCACAGGATTCCAAAAACCTGTCTTTTTTTTATTATGTGCGATAAACTTTAAAATTTTTATTTAAAACAAAAATGAAAACAACAAAAAAACCCCAAGTGGATCAAATCAAAATGTGTGTGACTCACTAGTTTGTGATTTGGGATGTTAGGTTGCCGGATCTGTCTGACTGTTTTTAACGATTACTCTTGGAAGAAATTTGGCATGGTAATTTAACTTTCTGGGGCTTAGTTTTTACTTTTTAACATTGAAGTACTAACGCTTGCTTTAGGAAATGATGAGGATAAAGTCAGAGAGGGAAAATGGAAACACTTTGTAATTGCAGAGTCCTTTAGACACTTTACATGTTATATGCAAGGATAAAACATGGATACCTTGGGAATGGCTTCAGCAGAAGCAATGATATTGGACCCGGCTTGTGCCAGCTGCTTCGCTACTATTCCACTCGCTGAAAGGAGAAGGAGGATAAATTGGGCCGGAACCCATTTTAGCTCTTTGGCTAAAGTATCAAACAGAGGCTAGCAACCGGCAGCTCTGTTTATTAAGTTCTCTTTGACTTTGCAAAAGGAGATGGTATTTAGATTGTGGACAACTGACCTGGAGACGGATGTGTTCCTTTGGTGTGGGAATCTGGATTGATGGCAGCAGTTCTGGGCTTTGAGGAGCTGGAAATGAACGCCTGTCCGGCCAGTGTGTGGCTGCACCTTAACTCAGGAAGCAGATGGCTTAAAGGCAGGGTGAGACGAGGCCAGAGATTCTGTAAACCTGCCGTCTGCCTCTCCCTTCACGTCCATGCGAAGCAGTGTGACCCACATGCCCCTCTATCTACCCCTGTATATTCCTATCCCCTTTTTATACGTTTCCATCTTTATTAAGCTAATATAAATCAGGTTTATATAAAATCCTTTCAAGATCCAGCATCAGACAGTATTCTCTGAGTCCCTTCCTGAGCCTTCCCTAACAAACAAAAATTCTACGTAGACATGATTTTTAGTGAAGGTTTAGGAAGGGACTCAGAGAATACTGTCTGACACTGGGTCTTGAAAGTATTCAGTACTCATTAGGCAAAACTGACCATTTCTCCTTCCCCAGCTGGTGTCCCTCAGACCCTGGGCGCACTTCTGTNTGCTGGATGCCTGATGTCCTCTGCCAGCATTCAGAAGTTGTTTTGTGGAGTTTATTCAGCTTGAAATGTTCTTTTGATGAAGTAGTGAGGGAGAGAGTGTTCTCCCCGTCCTATTCCTCCGCCATCTTTGCAGTCTCCTCTCGATTTCACTCTTTTGTTTACAGCAGATGTTTATCTTCTATAACAGGCTGTGAAATCTTTCAAGGGACACCGCTGAAAGGTGAATTTATTTTTAATTCTACGTCCCAGTGAGCAATCCAGCTCAATAAAAGTGTCCTCAGTTGGCACTGAGTGACTGTGAGCTCTCATGTCTTCAAGTCTCTGGAGAATGTGTTTACAAAAGATCAAGAATTCTCATTCACTCTAAACAGGGAACAGGAGGGGGTGGCAAGGAAGATTTCTCAGCCCTGCCAGTAAGATGGTCAAGGTAGCTCAGAAAATATATTTTTTTCTTTTTTATAAAAGGTCATGCTAAAATGTTGGTTTCAATTTTCTTGGTGGAAGGAGGGAAGAGGGCAGCTTTAAGGCTGTTGTTGTTTTTAGTAAAGGTGATGGCTTTTCTGATGACTCAGCAGTTAAAGAATCCGCCTGTAATGCAGGCGATGCAGGTTTGATACCTGAGTCAGGAAGATACCCTGGAGGAAGGCATGGCAACCCGTGCCAGTATTCTTGCTGAGAAAGTCCCATGGGCAGAGGAGCCTGGTGGGCTATGGTTCATGGGGTCACAAAGTCAGACATGACTGAAGCTCCTGAACACTGATGTTGGCTGAAGGAAGAATCTTGTCATGAGGATCCCTCAGTCCTGCAAAGGTGGGCAGTGTTACTGTTGCACTCTGGGATTTTCTTTGTTTCCCCCAGAAACAAGGTGGTCTTGTGTAAGCAGTGGCTTCTGCCAACATCAGTCGGATACATTCTGTTGTTGGGTGATGGCTTGTTTTCCTCGTTGGATGCCCTTCTTCAGCTAGTCAGCACTAATGTGTAATATCAATATGCTTCACATCTCTGTAGACCACAAATATAAAGTCAGCCATTCCACTTGGTAGTTTATTATATAGTTCTTGATTTGCACTATCATAAATATAGATAGAACTCCTTTGGCAGCTCAGGCAGTAAAGAGTCCACCTGCTGTGCAGGAGCCATGGGTTCAGTCCCTGAGTCAGGACAATCCCCTGGAGAAGGGAATGGCAACACATTTCAGCATTCTTGCCTGGAGAATCCCATGGACAGAGGAGCCTGTTGGACTATATAGTCCACGGGGTTGTAAAGAGTCAGATACAACAGAGTGACTAGACACACACCCAAATATAGATAATCATTAATAAGCATTTGTGCTATTTACATCAACTTTCCCACCAAAGAAAAATAATGTAGCCAGAAAGTTCTGAGTCATACAGACATCGTAAAGTTGATATATAGAACTGAGTGTTTCCCCTACACTGGATATCTTGCTAAAAACAGAATGAAACTCATAATTTCTTTACTTCTAGGAAACTCTCTGAGACTTTGGAAGACAGTTTATTTTCCCCAGAAATCCTTTGGTAGCTTTTTATTGTCTATACCTGTCTTTATTATTATTTCAAAAATATTGCAAATATTCAGCAATTCTTGCAGGTGTAGTAACTCTGTAATATATATCTTTTAAAATTCAGATACATCTTATGAATGCAGAGACTATGCTGTCTCCAGAATGGTTTATTATATAACAGCTTTGGCTTAAAAAATAAACTTTAATGCCTCTAGTGTAAAAGTGTAAAAGGATAAAATATGGTTTAACAACAGAAGTACTTATTGAGCAGGAGCCTGCCATGTTCCATAAAATAATTTAGATTCGACCCAGTATTCACTAGTGTAAGAGAAGACATTTTTTCAGGGTGAAATAAATTCAAATCTTAGCAGCCTGTGGATACATCCATCATTATTTTATGAGGAAATGTTTTGTGATGTGTTAATATTTCTGGACTATTGAAATTAGGTTAATACTAAATATAAACCATGAAGGATTGAAATAATTCAGTAACTTCATTACTCATGCATGCTCTGGAAGTATCCACATGAAGAAGTTTTGTTTGCCAGAAGATAATGTTTTCACTCTCTGTTGTTGTTTAATATTTAATACCAGAGAGAATGAGAGAGTGGGCCTGACTATGGGCTACTTTTAAGCCTGCATGAATTATGGCACTTGGGCTTTCAGCTGGAATGTTCTGGTAGCAGTCAACCTTAGGTCATTTGTGTTAAATAAAATACTAGGGCTCTTTAGTGTGGAAATTGGGATGGTGGAAAGTGAAAAAAAGAAAAAAAAATGAAACAAATCGGGACAGGTACTAAACTTCCCTTATTTCTTAGTTATTCAGACTTGAAATCTTTGTAGTCATTTTTGATTCTACCTTTCCGCTTTAAGTTTGGCATGTCTAAATTGGAAGATCTCTTGAATCTCTTCCCTGTCTCCTTTATTCTCTTCCTATACATTCTTTGATCCCTCCATCCCCATGCTGTGATGATTTAGCGGTGAGACTATGGGGAGAAAAGTATAAATTACAGATACTTACATCAAGTGTCAGCCAACTGAATGTATCAATAGACTTGCATCCAAGTGAGATCTTTCAAAGGAGNCCCTCCATCCCCATGCTGTGATGATTTAGCGGTGAGACTATGGGGAGAAAAGTATAAATTACAGATACTTACATCAAGTGTCAGCCAACTGAATGTATCAATAGACTTGCATCCAAGTTAGACCTTTCAAAGGAGAGATGTACAGTAAGGCAGGGCATCAGGGAAGGATGCCTGGAGGAAGTGATGACTTGACTGGGTTCTGCAGGGTGGCTTAGAGTTCAGTAGTCCAAACAGGAAGACCAAGATCTTGATGGATGGAACAATGTCTATGGCAGGGCGAGTACGGCAAACACGTGAGACTAAAGGAGGTGATTGGTGACTGGTTTCAAATGATAGGCCTTGCAGAGGCATTTTGCATATTTCCAAAGATCAAAGGGAACCCATTGAAGAATTTTAAGTGAAGTGGTGTTGTAGTTAGGTTTTGAATTTGACCTAATGACTTGGCGATAGCAAGAGGGAGGAAACGGTGAATTTGGATCAGTAAGTCAAGACCGTTAAGGGAACAGTTAAGCCATGGAAGATGGCAGGTTAAGCAAAGGAGCTGTAGATGGAGGGGAGAGAAAAGGAGTAGACTGAGAGATGCAGGGAAGTCACATCCTAAGGACCTGATGGTAGGTTGTGTCGGGGATGAAAGAGATGTTGTCAAGAACGACGTGCAAATATCTGGCCTGTGTGTCTGGGTAGAATGTGGTACTCTTTCCAGAGAAAAGGAGCATAGGGAGCACTAGGCTGTGTGGGGAATATCCTGATTTCAGGAGATGTGGTGAGTTTGAGGCCACTTGAATATGTCCAAAGGATTTCCCAGGCTGCTCAGTGATAATCCACTTGCTAGTGCAGGAGACGCAGGTTCAGTCCCTGGATTTGGAAGATCCCCTGGGATTTCCTCCCCTGGGGGAGGAAATGGCAACCCACTCCAGTATTCTTGCCTGCAGAATTCCATGGACAGAGGAGCCTGGCGGGCTATAGTCCATGGGCTACAAAGAGCTGGACACGACTGAGCGACTGAGCATGTTGCGACAGGTTCAAGGGAGGAGGTTAAAAAGACACTCAGTGCTGCCACTGTGATTTCCAAAACATGTGATACAGATGAGAACTGAAAGAGCAGCCACAAGAGCATCCAAGGAAAACAAAAGACGACTCCAGGGTGTAGCCCTGCCCCTTGGGGAATCTGATGTGCGCTGGATGAATGTGAAAGGGAGTCAACCAGGAGACTTCCCATGGGAACCAAGGATAGCTGAAGTTTTATTTTGGGCTTCTTGATTTAGACCCAGTACTTAACTTCCTGCCTTTGTCTCTTTTCTGGAGCCTTTGAGTTTTTGAAAGATAAATTTTTTGAATTATAGTTTTACTCTTTTCTCAGAAATGTTCAGAGTTTCTCCTTTTGCTCACAGTTTAACACCACGGTCTGCATTTCACCCACCATATTCACCTTTACTGCCTGACTCAGATCCTGTGAACCAAGGGAACTGAACCACTTGTTTTCATCTTTTTGCCATTATGTGCCCTGGCTTTTTTGATCATGATGATGTTTTTCTCTTGTAATTTCAAACAGAAATGCCATCCCCACCCATCCTCTATCTATGTCCAAGTCCCCACCAACCCTAGGGTCTTGCTCAAAAGTTTTGAAGAACTGTCCAGAAATGCAGATGCTTATGTAGTTGGCCTGAGTGTAAGCCTGACTGTTGGTTATTTGAAGACACTCTCCCAGGTTATTTGAATACACAGCCAGATTTGAGAAGAACTACTCTGTATGTCTTCAATCTTAATGTGACCCTGAAAGTGAAAGTCACTGAGTCATGTTCAACTCTTTGTGATCCCATGGACTATACAGTCCATGGAATTCCCCAGGCCTGAATACTGGAGTGGGTAGCCTTTCCCTTCTCCAGGCGATCTTCCCAACCCAGGGATCAAACCCAGGTCTCCCACATTGTAGGCAGATTCTTTACCAGTTGAGCCACCATCTTTCTATCTCATGCCTTGAATCCTGATAGATGTCCAATGTATATTTATCATATGAATTGACAGTTAATCCTTTAAAATATCTGAGGAATCTTGTAAACCTTTCTTCTAGTATTTCTTGGGTCTTTGCGTTTCTTGATTATTCTTGGTGACTATAAAATGTTTCCCCTCTCTTTTCCTTGCTGTTGGTTTTCTAAAGTTTCTGGGTCATCTAGACATGTGTTAAATAGACTTTGCTTCTATAGATAGCTCTGTTAACATCCCAGTGTCTAAATGGACAATGTCGCTTTCAGAAGAGGAAGTGCTCCGGAAGCATTCTGGGGAGATGTGAGGTTTGAAATCCCCCCTCACCCCACTACTTCGCATTGGCCTAGATGGTGTCTCTTGAGCAGAGAACACAGTAGGCTTGCTTGAACACCTTGGACAGAGATAGGCTAATTGAGTCTGTGGTCATGCAGCCCTTTAAAGCTATTTGGCTTCACCTTGTTGACACTAGGTTAGAATATGGTTCTCACTGGGGACCATTTTGCTCCCTAGGTGACATTCTAGTGTCTGGAGTCAGTTTTGGTTGTTGCAACTAGGAGGGGGGTGCTTCTAACCTTTAGTTAGAAGGCATGGAGGCTGCTAAATGCACAAGACAGGATCTTAAAGAATTGTTGTTGTCCTTGTTTAGTTTCTAAGTCATATTCAACTCATTTGTGACCCCATGGACTTAGCCCATTAGGCTCCTCTGTCCATGGGATTCTCCAGGCAAGAATACTGCAGTGGGTGGCCGTATCCTTCTCCAGGGGATCTTCCCTAACCAAGGATCGAACTCATGTCTCCTCATTGCAGGCAGATTCTTTACCACTGAGCCACCAAGGAAGCCCATCAACACAAAAAATTATCCCGGCTTAAATCAAAATGTTACAGTGCCAAGATTCAGAAACCCTGAATTAGCAAAAGCCAGCTCAAAAAAATTGCATGTCTATAGTTTCTCCCAGCCTGAGTTATGGAACACTCCAGGCTTGGGGCTAACTCATTCTGTTACGGAGATGTGTTTTCATATAAACTTCCTTCCGTTGTATGCTTATTTATGTAGTTTTTTCATTTTTGTGGGTGCAGGCTTTGCCTTTTCTGTGAAATATAAAATACATCTGGAGTTTGACTCTCAGGTAAGCCTCATAAGAGGATTAAAACTCACATGAAAACAAAGAGGGGAGATAATTCACTTTGCTGTATAGCTGGTTCACTTTGCTGTATAGCAAGAACTAACATAGCACTGTCAAGCAACTCACCCCCAATAAAAAATAATTTTAAAAGATCACTTTAAAGATAGTTATCTTCTTGGTGTTTTTTCTGCTCTTTTCAGAATGCTTTCTGTTTTGAGTGATCAGAAAAGACATATGTTTTTGGGTTAGAGGAACTAACGGTTGGCCACACTATTTTAGGTTAGCTGCCTCTTTCTCAGTGGTTTCACTTTTGGAGTCTGTGATCATAACTGAGTATTGCTTTACTTGAAAATACAGTTTTTGTTTCTTTGTCTTTAGCATTTGGACTGCTTAGCTGACATTTCATTTCCTATGAAGAATGACTGGTAACTGTAGCTATCATTTTCTTATGTCTTGCACTTCACTTGTTTCCAAGCTGGCATGCAGTAATGTAGGTTGAATGAAATATATTAAATATTTCTTTACCTTCTGGGAAATATGGTATAATCTCAGGCTACTTATTTTGTTTTAGCACATCCAATATGCCTGTCTCATCGCACACTAGTCTAGGGAGCAAAGAATCGCAGTTTTCTACAAAAGAACAACAAGAGACCCATAAACCTATAAATTATTGGCAATACATCTCGGGGCCTAGACGACACGTTCTCCATTCCCTGCTTTACCATTCACCGTAAGGTTGCGCGTTTGATTTATATTTTTAAGTGGGAACTGGGTTTAGTGGTTTATTAAATAATGTCAGAAATAATGTTTGTCAGAGAAGTTCTTAATATCATATCTTCTTTTAGGCATTAAACTGGGTTTATAGCTCACTACTTTCCTAGCAACATGAAAGATGATGACTTCTGAATCTAATGGTGAAAGTTTCATAGTAGGTGGATAACATTTAAGTAGCTGGACTTTATAAATAAGCAAGAAGGTATCTCTTTGGAGTTAAGAATAATATTTATGTTGTTAGTGGTCGGTAAAGGGCAAAATTCACCAGGCGAAGTTGATGTGGAGGCCTTGCTTAACGGCTGGAGTGGATCACTGACATTTAAGATACATACTTTTTAAAAGATTGATTTTTTTTTCTTGTCCTTAGTAACTTGTTGGAACCTTATAGTTTGGATGAGGTGGTTGGCTGGTTAAAGCTGGGCCATCAGTTTGAAAAATCCTTCCCAAGAGTGTATGCTTTTTGCTATAGTAGTCATCACGACGTTTCTGACACTTTGATTATCTGTTTGTCTGATTTTCCTATTATTTTATAACTAAGAGCAAGAGACTTCTTTCTTTTCATACATTTATTCACTTTTTCATTTTTGGCTGTGCTAGGTCTTCATTGCTGCACNTGGGTCAGGAACTTGGGAAGGCCTGAGGAGAGTGGTTCTGGGGCCAAGCGGGGGCTGAAGCTGGAGCAGTTAATGGGACTGGATTCTCTCTTTCTCCCTTTCTGTCTCTCGCTTGGCTCTCGGCTCTCGAGGCCGCTCCTTGTGGTGTCTGCACCTGGATTACTTTGGGCTTCCTTGCAAAATGGCAGTCTCGGGGCCATCCATCTGCGAATATGGCAGGAAAAGGTTTCAAGAGGGGTTTGTTCCAGTGAACAAGGCAGAAGCCGTGTTTGCTTTCACCGCCTAACCTCAGAGGCCATGCAGATCACTGCCTGCCAGGATTTAAGAGGAGTGAGAATTAGACTCAGCACGTGATAGGAGCGTGGTGGGCCTAGAGGGCGTGGGGATGTAGTGTGCGATCCTTTCTGGAAAAAGCATACTATGCTCTTTCTTTATAATTAATTAAAAACAGAGTTTTGATCTCTGTTCCTGGATATGCAAACTGAGGGGCCATCCTTTCACAAACTTTGAACAAAATATATTTAACTCTTTTCTTCTGTAATAGGCAGGTGCCAAGCCATGCCTCCCTGGGGGGAAAACACGGAAGGCCACATGAACATGAAGCTCAGGGTTGGGGGTGTCCGAGGTGCTAGAAAAGGAAAGAGACTGATGACATTCCTAAGAATCTCAAGAATGGCCTTTTCTGGGGGTGTCTCGAGCCCATGATGAGTCTCCTGGCTGCTCGTAGTCTATTTCTAGTGTCCCGGTGAGTGGTCAGGGGTCTGAGAGAATGTCTCAGCAATGCTTGCAGATGCAGCAGCGTGTTTAAATGCATGACTGGAAGGAGCATTGGCAGATGGGCGGGCAGAATCCTATGATAGTGCTGCTTTAAGCTGGTGAGGTAACTCAGCAAAGATGTCTCTCTAGACCCAAGATTATGAATTACACCAACCCTTCGTCATGGTTGAAAAGTTCCAGTATCCAGGGGCAGGTACCACTAGCTGATGGGCCTTCTTGCTTCCTTGCAGATAACCACAGTCACAGGTTAATTTGTATCATATCTGAAAAATCCTCAAAATCATAGTAGATGCCACTTCACTGTATTGATCGATTTTATTAATACCTTGACACATACTGAAGATAATGTTGGGCATACCAAGTATCATTTGTAAGGATCAGCATCAGCAATTTCCCTTCTAAAACAGTCGGGAGCTATTGTTTATTATTTCAAATTAACCCTTTCCCATGAGCNCTGAAGATAATGTTGGGCATACCAAGTATCATTTGTAAGGATCAGCATCAGCAATTTCCCTTCTAAAACAGTCGGGAGCTATTGTTTATTATTTCAAATTAACTCTTTCCCATGAGCTGGAGGATGCAGCAGGGACACGGAACATCATTCCAGCATCCACCCCAGCTTCTCCACATCTCCACTCCTCCCAGCTGACCGCACCAGACACAAGTGCCCATGTCAAAGTTATTGGACCTTCCATTTCTCCTGCCTGCTGTGTTCAGGATGCTGTGCTGAGAAAACAAGCCCCTCAGGCTTATCTGGAACAAGTATAGCCCTTTTTGCCAGCTTTATGAGAACTTGTCTGCCTATTGCAGAGATTTCTCCCAGATTAACACTTAAACCTCCCCAACAAGCTATCCCTTTGCAAGGGGAGACTCTCAGACCTCGGTCTAATAAACAGAATCTCTTGGATCTGTTGGTCTCCCTTCCTCCCTCCTCATGTTTGTTTATGTGGCTGTGTGAGCATTTATGGGTGTGGTGCATCCATGTGTGAATTTGTGGAGTGCGAAGAAGGGAGGAAGATGCCAGATTGTTTCTGACAGCTACCCAGCTCCTATCCCTGAAGCCCACATCTCACAGTTGCTGACATAAATCACCCTTAACACAGGCTTGATTGGAACTCACTCCTTACACTCAAATATATTCCAGGGTGACTGGAGATTGAAATGCATACACTGAAAATTGAAGAGGTACTAGAAGAACATCAGAATTGCTTTCTTCTCTGGGCTAGTGAAATCTCATTGAATAATTAAGAGTATGCTGCTGCTGCTGCTAAGTCGCTTCAGTTGTGTCCAACTCTGTGCCACCCCATAGCTGGCAGCCCACCAGGCTCCCCCATCCCTGGGATTCTCCAGGCAAGAACACTGGAGTGGGTTGCCATTTGCCTCTCCAATACATGGAAGTGAAAAGTGAAAGTGAAGTCGCTCAGTCGTGCCGAACTCTTAGCGACCCTATGGACTGCAGCCCACCAGCCTCCTCCTTCCATGGAATTTTCCAGGCAAGAGTACTGGAGTGGGGTGCCATTGCCTTCTCCTTAATTAGAGTATACTGAAAGCATATAAGAAATGAGGCATAAATTAGATCATCTGTGACTATCTATGGGCTTCCTTATCGGCTCAGATGGTAAAGAATCAGCCTGCAATGCAGGAGACCCGGGTTCAATCCCTGGGTTGGGAAGATCCCCTGGAGGAGGGCATGGCAACCCACTCCAGTATTCTTGCCTGGAGAATCCCATGGACAGAGGAGCCTGGGGGGCTACAGTCCATGAGGCTGCCAGGAGTTGGACACGACTGAGAGACTAAGAACAGCACATGTTCTTCTGGGTAAGAAAAGAGAGAGGGAGCGCTACGTGTTCATGCAGAGGTAACTTTCGTGGGTATTACTCCACACAGATGAACTAACGCCACACTTGCTGCTGTGATAACTTCATTTCATTCAGTAATGCCACTGACGGATTTCCACGTCAGTAAATGCATCACATCTTAATGTTTGTGTAATCTTCCTTTGGATGTCAGTGGCAATTTACTTAAGCATTTCTGTACTCTTCTCTCTTTCATACAAATGGTTAGATACACAGCCTTAGGAATAAAACTTTTAAACTTGCGTAGTTCTTATGTTAAATTCTGAGAAATCTTTGGGTTAAAGACTGTGCTCCTATTAAACTCTGATGCATGTTGTCAAATTGGCGTCACACATGGGGGCCAACTTCCCTTCTTATTGATTCCTGGAATCCTTATTGACTTATCTCACAAATGTGGGCTTGGTCCCTCTTTTAAAATTTTATCATCTCACTAACACACACACAGTTTCTTCATGTTTTCATTTTATTATCACCCCTGAGATGGAACATTTTCACATGTTTGGTAACCACTTCGTTGTTTTCTGTGCTAAATAGCTTAATCTTGGCTTCTTTTGTCATTGTACTGGACCTTTTTATCCTCTAGTGTTACATGGTAACTGTTCTTTGTCCATAAAATACATTATTATTAATATTTTTTGTGGTTTTCTTAAAAATCTTCCAACTTTCCATATGGTAGTTTCAGAGTACTTTTCTCCTTTCTTTTCCTATTTCATTTCTTCTTGCATTTGCCTTATTCTGAGTTTTTCTGTCTCTCTCCTCTTTGGTTCATAGAAGTTTTCTTTATTATTAGGTCACCTTTATGCATTATTTCCATTATAATTTCATCATTAAACTGATTTCTGTAATCCAGAGTAGAAAAACTTTTACACTTACATTCTTTTAAGGACCTCTTCAGTTTTCAATTGCTATATTTTAATGATTCATTTATCTGAAATATATTTAAGTGAAAAGAGTGAGGTCAGATCTAGTCTTATTATTTTTTTCCAAATTGTCAAATAATTGTCCCCAAGATATTTGGTGATGCATTTGTAATAGTGGTGAGTGTGCAGTCATTTGAGGGGCCTTTAGCCTGAGACCTTGAGTGCAGCAGTTAGGGGCCCTGTTCCGTGAGCAGTCAGCTCGCAGTGGTCCTTGCCGTGGAAGACAGTGCGAAGTGTGAGAAGTGGATAGGGGCTGGTGAGTAAACTGAGGGGGCCCGGGGACAGGCTGAGTATTGTGTCCTGCAGAGTCTCAGAGCCCTTGCCCAGCAACCCACTGGACGGGCAGGCCCTGAAGCAGCAGTGGACCTCTCCCACTTCCCACCTTCTAGACCTAATGATTGTGATGGTCTGTATGAGTCACAGTCCCTGGAGGCCTCAGCCAGTCCCTGGAGCACAGAGATGCTGCCGTCCAGGTAACAGCTTCAGCCAGTTTCAGTCTCTCTAATCATGTTTCAAAAATTGGCATAGCCTAGATCATTGACCCCTTGGAGGCAACCAGGGGTCAGGACTGAGTTGCAAGGGCACTGAGCATCCTTATTTCAGCTCCACCTATGTGCTTGGGGCTGTTCTCAAAGAAGGGCAACTATGTGAGCTGGGAATTCACCTGATTGGTATTCGCTGCGACATGGGTTCCTTTTGATCCTGTACAACTGATTCTCTCCAATTTACTTGTCAGGACAGAGAAGAACATTTGTTTGGTGGAGGTTTACAGGAGCAGAGTGACCTGACTGTGACCTGACCTCAAGAACAAAGGATCTGACCCAGAGAAGTTTGCAACAACTAACCAAGGCCCTCCTTCACCTTTCCTAGAAAGGGCTTTGCTGAAAGCTTTCAGGGAGTTTGGGGGTTTTAAGGCATGAGTCACCATCTCCTTGTGTGTCCCTGCAGTAAACCTTTTTCTGTTCTAGACTCTGACATTTTGGTGTTTGGCCTCATTCTGCACTGGACACGTGAACTTCTGTGTGATAACACATTCACCTCTCCACCTGTTGATTCAAAATGCTGCTATTATGTTGGACTGAGTGTTCACTCAACCTTGAATTTGGATATTTCTCATTGTTCAATTGCTTAGTCATATCCGACTCTTTGTAATCCCATGAACTGCAAAACACCAGACTTCTCTGACCTTCATTATCTCCCAGAATTTGCTCAAGCTCATTTTATTGAGTTGGTGATGCCATCAAACCATCTCATCCTCTGTTGACCCCTTTTCCTCTTGCCCTCAATCGTTCCCAGCATCAGAGCCTTTTCCAGTGTCTGCTCTTTCCATCAGGTGGCCAAACGATTCTAGCTTCAGCATTAGTCCTTCCAATGAATAGCCAAGGTTGATTTCCTTTAAGATTGNACCTGACCTCAAGAACAAAGGATCTGACCCAGAGAAGTTTGCAACAACTAACCAAGGCCCTCCTTCACCTTTCCTAGAAAGGGCTTTGCTGAAAGCTTTCAGGGAGTTTGGGGGTTTTAAGGCATGAGTCACCATCTCCTTGTGTGTCCCTGCAGTAAACCTTTTTCTGTTCTAGACTCTGACGTTTTGGTGTTTGGCCTCATTCTGCACTGGACACGTGAACTTCTGTGTGATAACACATTCACCTCTCCACCTGTTGATTCAAAATGCTGCTATTATGTTGGACTGAGTGTTCACTCAACCTTGAATTTGGATATTTCTCATTGTTCAATTGCTTAGTCATATCCGACTCTTTGTAATCCCATGAACTGCAAAACACCAGACTTCTCTGACCTTCATTATCTCCCAGAATTTGCTCAAGCTCATTTTATTGAGTTGGTGATGCCATCAAACCATCTCATCCTCTGTTGACCCCTTTTCCTCTTGCCCTCAATCGTTCCCAGCATCAGAGCCTTTTCCAGTGTCTGCTCTTTCCATCAGGTGGCCAAACGATTCTAGCTTCAGCATTAGTCCTTCCAATGAATAGCCAACGTTGATTTCCTTTAAGATTGACTGGTTTGATCTCCTTACTGTCCAAGGGACTCTCAAGAGTCTTCTCCAACACCACAGTTCAAAAGCATCAGTTCCTCAATGCTCAACCTTCTTTATGGTCCAACTCTCACGTCCGTACATGACTACTGGAAAAAACTTAGCTTTGACTAGACAGACCTTTGTTGGCAAGTGATGTCTCTGCTTTTTAATATGCTGTCTGGACTGGTCGTAGCTTTTTCTCCAAAGTACAAGCACCTTTAAATTTTGTGGCTGCAGTCACCATCTAAGGTGATTCTGGAGCCGAGGAAAATAAAATCTATCACTGATGCCATCTTTTCCTCATCGATTTTTCTTTGCTTTTGGACAAAGACTTCTGTCCTAAATGTGTCTTGACAGTCTTGTATGTCTTCCTCCTGCCCACACCTTGTCAGCACCGCCTGCAATGCACCCCAGCATGTGAACTCTTTTTAACTCCAAAACACAGTTTTCTCCTTTTTGCTTGGGGCCTCTGCACAGACTGTCTTCTCCATCTGATATTTTCTGGAACCATGTTCTTCTTTGGCCTTCTGTTACCTCTTAATTATCAAAGAAGGTCTTCCTTTATGTTCAGTCTTCGGTTGAGTTGTTTTCTTTCCTTTGTATCATGGAACTACATTCATTTTCTTTAGAGTCTTCAGTTATAAATTATACATTCAAGTGTGATGCTTTGATTAGTGCCTCCCTCCTTCCAGTGGACTGGAAACTCCACTCTCAGGACTCTGCCCGTTTTGCTTATAATTACATCCTCATCGCCGGCCACATGGTTGCATTTAATAGAAGTTTTTTGAATGCCAAATGAGTAGGTGAATGGATGAATGGACATTCTTTCTAATACTTTTCTTTGGGTATTAGATGTTATTTCCTAAGTATGTACATACAACATAACAAGAAGCTTGGGGCTAAAGTTGACCTCTAGGGTATTTTTGAACAAGAGATTTGTGGTCACGTCTGCCTTAGTCTTGAATCTCCTTTGATTTTCAGGCCTGAGTCAGATGCAAGATAATTTCTGTCCTTTTTCTGTCTCTCTCTCTTTTTTAAAAGAGTTTTATCTATCTCGTTTACTGTTTAAAAAATATTCATTAATCTATTTGTCTGGGCCTGGGCTTAGTTGCGGCCTGCGAGATCTTTGATCTTCATTGCAGCATGCAGGGTCTTTAGTTGAAGTGTGCAAACTCTTAGTTGTACATATGGGAATCTAGTTCCCGTCATGACCAGGGATTGAACCTGGGACTCCTGCATTGGGAGCTCTGAGTCTTAGCTGCTGGACCACCAGGGAAGTCTCTTTTCCTGCCTCATGAACTGAGTGTGGTCATAAGGGTTCCTGAGGTCCAGGATGCTCCTGGGTTGCCTGGTTGTGGCATGTGGGCATCAGCAGAGCTGATGTTCTTGTCTGATATTCACCTGGTTCCTGAGGGTCTCTTTCCAGGTTGATGAATCCCATGGTAGATATACTAGTTGCTGATGTTGGACTTCAGCTCAAAGTAGTGAACTTTCTGGTCTCCTGGTTTTCCTGGGTGTTGGGGAAGAAAGAATGGTCATCAAAGAATTTTGTTTTTACTCTGGTATTGAACTGCAATGCACTTAAACCATTTGATTGAAAAATCAGTGCAAAGCAGACTCTTGGGAGCTTGTTTAGTGCCTTTGAGAAAAAAAAAAATGTCTTCTATAAGAAGAGACAATTTCATTCGCCTGAAGCCATATGCTATGAGTTGCAAATGCCTTAGCGACTTAACAGCAACACAAAAATATGCTATTAAATCAGTTGTCTCCATGAAGTCATGCACACAGTTGTGGCGAAGCTTCCACGTGGAGCCCCTTCANAAAAGATAGAAGTCTGGAGGCAGGCAAGATTACTCTGCTAGTCTCAGACCATACATCTGAAAACATTTCCTTAGATATCTTTGCATTGAAAAAAAGTTCATCACAAATGTCTGAAATGTTTACTTTTTATTTAAATAAGTGAAGGTGCTGTCAATTGCATGACAACAAAGTCTTTATGAAGCACATCCTAGAGTTTCCATCTGGATTCCACAAAAGGCATCTGACTTTTAGGGTGAGTATAATAATTTTGTGAGAAGGTAAATGAAGAAAGGCCTGGAGTGAATTGATGCACAGCTTGAAAGGTCAGATCCCTGTGACCCATTCTTCCTTCAGAAAAAAATGTGATAGTCAGAATGTCCCTGTCACCATTATGGGTGAAGTGATACCTTTGTAATACCAGAGTTCAGGAGAAGAAGTCTAGAGAATTTTACAGTTATGAACCGAGGATCTGTACATCAAGAAAGAGAATGAGGGAGGGAACAACAGCTATTGGTGAAATATTTGATCTATTTTGTCTAAAAGGCAAAGCTATTATATTTTCAAAAGCGAGGAGAGATTAGCTCCTAAGTTGCTGTATTCAAGAACTGTTCCAGTTCCAGGCAGGATTTATTTTGCTTAGTGTATCTCATTTTATACAAGCCAGACATTTCCCTTCACTGGCTCCTGCAAACCTTAAGTTAGGTTATGACCACAATTTATATGATAAAAGGGCTGTAAATGCAAAATTTAGGGAGAGTGATTGTTTTAAATGCATAAAGCTTTGAAAAATACAATGCAGATTATAGATGGAAGCTAAATTAAAGTTTTTTTAAAAGAAGAAAGACCTACCCAGTCATCNGTAAATGCAAAATTTAGGGAGAGTGATTGTTTTAAATGCATAAAGCTTTGAAAAATACAATGCAGATTATAGATGGAAGCTAAATTAAAGTTTTTTTAAAAGAAGAAAGACCTACCCAGTCATCTGTTCATTGCCCAGAGCAAATTAAACTGTTTTCCAGGGTCTGGAAACTTTATCAGATTTATCATGTGGCTATATATACAGCTTCTTACTTTTACTTGGTGGTGCTTTTTACAAATGTTACAATTCATCACTGTTAAAATGATTTCTTTATACTTATTCTACCTTTCAGAGTCAGTCTCTACAAGAAGAAATTGTAGCTTTCACATAGAAAAAAATACTTTTAGGATGAGTTTTTTTTTCTTTTTTTTTGACTGCTCCACATGGCTTGGGGACCAGAGATCAAACCCAGGTGCTCAGCAGTGAGAGCATGGAGTCCTAACTACTGGACCACCAAGGAATTCAGAATTCTCTTTTTCTTGAATGCTACATTTATCTTTGTTAAGCATGCTTTCTGCAGTTCTAACATTGATCATCAGGAGCAGCAGACAAGAACTCTTTGTCCCTTGTTGGTTCACATAATAGAAATCCAGTTGCATGGTCAGCATCAGGACCAGTTTGAACTGGTTTATATCTTGGTGGTTTATGTTGAATTGGTTTATGTCTTCCTGGGTGGCTCAGTGGTAAGGAATCTGCCTGCCAGTGTAGGAGAAGCAGGAGACGTGGGTTCAATCCCTGAGTTGGGAAGATCCCCTGGAGGAGGGCATGGCATCCCATTCCAGTGTTCTTGCCTGGAAATCCCATGGACAGAGGAGCCTGGTGAGCTACAGTCCATGGGGTTGCCAAGAGTCAGGCATGACTGAGCAGGCATTTACCACGTTCTTACCTGACTTCTTTCTGTCTTTCTGCTTTGCTGTGTTTATCTTGATGGTAAGGTGGATGCTCCTTTTTGATAGAGTTTGGTGGCTAACAAACCCTAGAGTTGTATTCCAGAGAGATAGGGAGAATACCTTTCTGCTTACAACTGACAACTTTGGCTACTTACCTGCCCCTTTGTATCTGCCTGGTCAGTCACTGGGCAGTGAGGATGGGCTCATGTTGATTGGCTTAGGACAGGCGGAGCTTCCTGCTGGAGCCAGAGTTGAATTCACTGTCACCCAATCACGACAGAGCTGCCCAAACCCAGAGGGGTGGGATGGATTCAGAGTGGGAGCAGTCACCACGCTGAACGTGCCACTTTGGCCTTTCCTTCCTTCCAGTTCTGATGGAGAAGGGTTCTGCTCTCTGTGAAGTACTACATTGCTGCCATTCACATTTTCTCATTTGCTTTGTGTTCAGAGATGCATCGTGTCACGAATGGTTTCTTCTCCTCCTATGAAATAGAAGAGAGCTGTGGGTTCCCACTGTGGTTCCTAGGAAAGCTTCTGTTACCCCAGGGAAAGTGGAAGAGATGGAGGAAGAGAATAGTGATACTCTTAGGGAGCGTGTGGAAGGTAATAGAATGGGATCTTTCATCTGGGGACTAAGAAGATCACACTGGGCAGGCTAAGTCCAAAGTCACATGCTCAAAGGCTAGACACAGCGGTGACATAAATATGTGTGTGTACAAATATATTTGTATGTTTCCCTAATGCCAGAGAATTTTTATGTATTGGTGTGTGTGCGTGCGTGTGTGT
>SJYW01048056.1:350622-369650 GCA_006410735.1 Raphicerus campestris | reverse complement strand
TTTTTTTTGACTGCTCCACATGGCTTGGGGACCAGAGATCAAACCCAGGTGCTCAGCAGTGAGAGCATGGAGTCCTAACTACTGGACCACCAAGGAATTCAGAATTCTCTTTTTCTTGAATGCTACATTTATCTTTGTTAAGCATGCTTTCTGCAGTTCTAACATTGATCATCAGGAGCAGCAGACAAGAACTCTTTGTCCCTTGTTGGTTCACATAATAGAAATCCAGTTGCATGGTCAGCATCAGGACCAGTTTGAACTGGTTTATATCTTGGTGGTTTATGTTGAATTGGTTTATGTCTTCCTGGGTGGCTCAGTGGTAAGGAATCTGCCTGCCAGTGTAGGAGAAGCAGGAGACGTGGGTTCAATCCCTGAGTTGGGAAGATCCCCTGGAGGAGGGCATGGCATCCCATTCCAGTGTTCTTGCCTGGAAATCCCATGGACAGAGGAGCCTGGTGAGCTACAGTCCATGGGGTTGCCAAGAGTCAGGCATGACTGAGCAGGCATTTACCACGTTCTTACCTGACTTCTTTCTGTCTTTCTGCTTTGCTGTGTTTATCTTGATGGTAAGGTGGATGCTCCTTTTTGATAGAGTTTGGTGGCTAACAAACCCTAGAGTTGTATTCCAGAGAGATAGGGAGAATACCTTTCTGCTTACAACTGACAACTTTGGCTACTTACCTGCCCCTTTGTATCTGCCTGGTCAGTCACTGGGCAGTGAGGATGGGCTCATGTTGATTGGCTTAGGACAGGCGGAGCTTCCTGCTGGAGCCAGAGTTGAATTCACTGTCACCCAATCACGACAGAGCTGCCCAAACCCAGAGGGGTGGGATGGATTCAGAGTGGGAGCAGTCACCACGCTGAACGTGCCACTTTGGCCTTTCCTTCCTTCCAGTTCTGATGGAGAAGGGTTCTGCTCTCTGTGAAGTACTACATTGCTGCCATTCACATTTTCTCATTTGCTTTGTGTTCAGAGATGCATCGTGTCACGAATGGTTTCTTCTCCTCCTATGAAATAGAAGAGAGCTGTGGGTTCCCACTGTGGTTCCTAGGAAAGCTTCTGTTACCCCAGGGAAAGTGGAAGAGATGGAGGAAGAGAATAGTGATACTCTTAGGGAGCGTGTGGAAGGTAATAGAATGGGATCTTTCATCTGGGGACTAAGAAGATCACACTGGGCAGGCTAAGTCCAAAGTCACATGCTCAAAGGCTAGACACAGCAGTGACATAAATATGTGTGTGTACAAATATATTTGTATGTTTCCCTAATGCCAGAGAATTTTTATGTATTGGTGTGTGTGTGTGTGTGTGTGTATGTGTGTGTCTGTATGTGTGTTAGTCACTAAAGTTGTATCCGACTTTCTGCAGCCCCATGACTGTAGCTTGCCAGGCTTCTCTGTCCATGGACTTTCCTGGGTAAGAATACTGGAGTGGGTTGCCATTTCCTTCTCCAGGGGATCTTTGCAATATGGGAATCAAGTCCAGGTCTCTTGCACTGGACACAGATTCTTTATCATCTGAGTCATCAGGGAAACCATATATATATATATATATATATATATATATATATACACACACACACACACACATACATATACATGTATATAACATTATATATGATAATATATACATATATAATTTTTAAATTTTATTTTTATTTATTTATTTGGCTGTGCATGTTCTTAGCTGTGACAAGAGTGATCTTCGATCTTCATTCCTGGGTGCAGGATCTTTCGTTGTGGCATGTGGACTCTTAGCTGCGACATGTGGGATCTAGTTCCCTGACCAGGGATTGAACCCAGGCCCCCTGCATTGGGAGCTCAGAGTCTTAGCCACTGGAGCACCAAGGAAGTCCCATATATATATTTATTTATGTATAATTTCTATTCAGCGGAAGAAGGAAGAAGTTGGTTAAGAAATCCATCTCTCCCACTTGTTTGTTAACTTGCAGAATCTTGCTTTGTGGTTGTAAAGTGGTTTGTAGCTTTGCAGGAGGGTTGATCTCTTTTTGAGTCAAGGAGGAATAGAGAATGTGGGAGTGGAAAGGGGTCTTGAAGATGACCTCCTCCAATGTCTCTCTTCCTGGTCCTAGGTGACATACTCTTTGGTGCTGAAAAGTCTTGAGTAGCTTCCTCAGGGCTACCCAACTAGTCAGGGACTCATCTGAGCTTATCTGAGCATCTGACTTATCTGAGCATCTGAGATATGAGTTCTGATTTCTTCGCTTAAGTGCTTTCTTAATCTTTAGTGTTTGCATTTTCTTGGCGGTAGGAAGGCTTGCTTGTTGTAATCTTCTTTGCCAGGCAGGGCAGTCTGAATCTATTTCAGTTCCCTTGACTGAATCTTGATGGCATATTTGGTGACATAAATAGTGTGTGTACATATAATTTGTATATTTCTCTAACTTCTGCCCATGAGTTCCTAATAATTGGACATGTCAGATGTGAAACATAGTAAAATCCTAAGATTGTTTTATGTTGAATAAGATTAAGATTTAAAATGCATAGCCCTTCCCCTCCCCCTTTCACTATTGGTAAGCTTACTGATTATGTGTGAAAGGAGGATAGTGAAATGCCTTTTAAGAATTTATTATTCAATGTTAGTCACTTAGTAATGTCTGACTCTGCAACTCCATGGACCATATGCCTGCCAGGCTCCTCTGTCCTTGGAATTCTCCAGGCCAGAATACTGGAGTAGGTAGCCATTCCCTCCTCCAAGGATCTTCCCAACCCAGGGATCGAACTCAGGTCTTCTGCACTGCAGGCAGATTCTTTACCATCTCTGCCACAATTCAGAATTTTCACTAATTTATATAGATCATCATTGATATTTAAGGTAAACACATATAAGCATGCTTTGTATAATATCCCTGAAGTCAGTGAGTGGCCACAGGGTACAAAGGTCTGTAATTGTCAGAGTGAACTGGGTTTGAGCAACCACAAAATATTGCTATTGAAAGGTGCAGTTTGTATTTTCTCCATTCTTCCTTGTCCTCAAGATCCTGTGGGAAAGTAACCTCTGTCGCCAAGATGGCTTGATCATGGAACTGTGTCAAAGGTGGTGCCTGGCACATGGGACACTGAATGAATGAGTGGGTGAATCAGAAGAGGTAATTATGACTTTATTCTCACTGAGACTCTTGATGGCAGGAAATGAGCATGTGGCTTTGAATTTGCCCTCAGATCCTGCTGAAATAGCCTTGAACTTCAAAAAGAACCCTTGTCTTTCCCTGCCCATATGGTTTAGCCAGGCATGGTCTTCTCATGATCTTTGGGGCACAGCAGCTCTTCAGAACTTTGATGCAAACTGTAGTGTTGTTATTAGCATAAAACTGTCTTCTGAATGACTTATAGTACGACTGAAATTCTCGTGCCGACGCACGTACCCTTTAGCCTGTCCACGGTCTGATCCTCTCATTACTCTGCTCAGAAACCCAGCTGTGAAGCACCATCTGTCAGGAGCAGCAGCAGCAGCGTCTGTCTTAGTGTCAGCTGACATCTGTGTTAGCTCTGGAGGCATTGCCTGAAGGCCCTTAGGTGGGTGTGAGTCTTGGGGGAGCAGGCTCCGCCTTAGTGCCTTTAGTGAAATATTGCCTGACCTTTTCAACTTAAAACTGCCCGTGATGGTGTGCCAAGTGCTTGCTTTTTCTAATGCTGAAAGACTTTTTTAGGACTCCTGCATTCCATGATGCATTAAATCTTATGGCTAATCTTCCTTTTCCTCTCACAGTAATACTGCCATGCAGTGAGACTTGAATCAGTGCTCAAATGATAGATTCAGGGTAGGATTTTTGGCTTTCTGCTTAATTCTGCAGAAAATAGTGCTGGAGCATCCACTGGGTTGAAGAGTGTCCTCTCCCTCCCTTCCTGAAACGTCAGAATGTGACCTTATTTGGGAATCGGGTCCTTACAGGTGTAATTATTAAGATGAGGGCACACTGGGGCTTCTTTGGTGGCTCATATAGTAAAGAATCTGGCTGCAATTCAGGAGACCTGGGCTCGCTCCCTGAGTTGGGAAGATCCCCTGAAAAGGGGAATGGCAACCCACTCCAGTATTCTTGCCTGGAAAATCCCATGGGCAGAAGGGCCTGGTGGGTGACAGTCCATGGGGTCACAAAGAGTCAGACACGACTGAGCGACTGACACACCACACTGGGGTCGGGTGGAGTCAATTCAGTAAGGCTGGTGTCTTTAAAAGAGGGGATGCAGAGTCACATAAAAGGGAGGTGGCCATGTGAGGACTGGTAGAGACTGGAAATATGCTGCCACAAACCAGAGAATGCCAAGTATTGCTGGCAAGTGGGAGGAGCTGGGAGAGAGGCAGCACGGCTCTTCTGCCACCTTAATTTCAGACTTCTAGCTTCCAAGATCATGGGACAACAAATTTCTTTTATTTTAAGCCATTTGGTTAGCGATAATTTGCTACGGCATCCCTAGGAGCTACTATAGAGTACTATATAGCAGTAGTCCGCAACCTCCAGGCCATGGACCAGTGTAGATCCGTGACCTGTCAGGAACCAGGCCGCAGAGCAGGAGGTAAGCAGTGGGCAAGTGAGTGACATCTCATCTGCATTTAGGAGCGCCAACCCTCCTGTGAGCTGTGCGTGCCAGGGATCTAGCTTGCATGCTCCTTGTGAGGATCTAATGCTTGATGACCTGAGGTGGAGCTGAGACTGTGTTGCTGGTGCTGGGGAGCAGCTGCCACTGTCTTCCATCGCCCCCAGATGGGACCATCTAGTTGCTGGAAAATAAGCTCAGGGCTCCCACTGATTCTGCATTATGGTGAATGGTGTAATTATTTTATTATATATCATAATGTGATAATAGAAATAAAGTGTACAATAAATGTAATGTGCTTGAATCATCCTAACACCATCTCCCCACCCCCCGCCAACCTCTGGAAGAATTATCTTCCATGAAACTGGTCCCTGGTGCCATAAAGGTTGAGGACCACTACCATAAAGTATGTCACCACTGCGAATATGTATGAATTTTGTAATTTCTGTTTTGTGCAGTCAACACATGGCCGTTATGTGAAGACTGTCTTTTGGTGTAACAAAGATTTAAGTAGTGCCTGTAGGAAGGTGTAGTGTTTATTAGGAAACATGATGGGAACAGGGCTATTCCATTAGGAATACATTTCTGGTGTATTTGCTCAGTGGATCCTTCACTCACTGATGCCAAGTCATTTAACACGTGGGTACTGAGTGACCATAGCATGCCAACCACTATGCTTGCTTTAGAGAGTATAGCAGTGAATAGATATGCATGAAATCTACCTTCATGAAGTTGAAAGTCCAATAGAGAATACAGACATGATTATTTACAATCAACCTACATAATTTTAACATCATTATAAAAGAGAACAGCAGTCACACCAAGCAGTGATGAAATTTTGTGAATCAAAGTGTTTGAGATGATCACTTAATGATTTAAAACCTTATATGTTTAAAATGTTTAAACCTTAATGTTTAAAACCTTATACTGCATTTATGTTCAATTCTACTTGTGTATCTGTTTTACTTCCCCACTCAATATAGTCTGTCTTGTTTTTTTCTAGTGCTAATCCAACTCTTCACATATACTAGGTTTAGCATGTAGTTGTTGAATTGAATTGGATTATTGATTAATAGTACAAATAGGGAGGATGCTTAATAGTAGCTAACACCACTAAGTATCTATTATACGTGTATGGCTTATGAGCAATTGACTTATTGACCTCATTTTATTCTCATAGTTGTGCTATGAGTTTATATCTCCTAGTATTCCATTTTACAGGCTTCTCAGGTGGCACTAGCAGTAAAGAACTTGCCTGCCAATGCAGAAGACATGAGAGACTTCAGTTCGATCCCTAGATAGGGAAGAGCCCCTGGAGGAGGGCATAACAACCCACTTCAGTATTCTTGCCTGGAGAATTCCATGGACAGAGGAGCTGGTGGGCTTCAGTTCGTAAGGTCGAAAAGAGCTGGACACGACAGAAATGACTTAGCATCCTTGCAAGTCATTTTACAGGTGGAGAAACAGAGATTCTTGGAAAGCAAGAAAGCTTCCTCCAGCTCAACCAGCTCAGTTCAGTTCAGTCGCTCAATCATGTCTGACTCTTTGTGACCCCATGGACTGCAGCACACCAGGCTTCCCTCTCCATCGCCAACTCCTGGAGCTTGCTTAAAATCATGTTCATTGACTCAGTGATGCCTTCCAATCATCTCATCTTCTGTTGTCCCTTTCTCCTCCTGCCTTCAATCTTTCCCAGCATGAGGGTCTTTTCAAATGAGTCAGCACTTGGCATAAGGTGGCCAAAGTACTGGAGATTCAGCTTCAGCATCAGTCCTTCCAATGAATATTCAGGACTAATTTCCTTTAGGATGGACTTGTTGGATCTCCTTGCAGTCCAAGGGACTCTCAAGAGTCTTCTCCAATACCACAGTTCAAAAGTATCAGTTCTTTGGCACTCAGCTTTCTTTATGGTCCAACTGTCACATGCATACATGACTACTGGAAAAACCACAGCTTTGACTAGATGGACCTTTGTCAGCAAAGTAATGTCTCTGCTTTTTAATATGCTATCTAGGTTTGCCATAGCTTTTCTTCCAAGGAACAAGCGTCTTTTAATTTCATGGCTGCAGTCACCAACTGCTGTAATTTTGGAGCCCAAGAAAATAAAGTCTGTCACTATTTCCGCTGTTTCTCCATCTATTTGCCATGAACTGATCGGACCGGATGCCATGATCTTAGTTTATTGAATGATGAGTTTTAAGCCAACTTTTTCACTCTCCTCTTTCACTTTCATCAATAGGCTGTTTAGTTCCCCTTTGCTTTCTGCCATAAGGGTGGTGTCATCTGCACATCTGAGGTTATTGTTATTTCTCCTGGCAATCTTGATTCCAGCTTGTGCTTCATGCAGCCCGGCATTCCATATGGTGTACCCTGCATATAATTTAAATAAGCAAGGTGATAATATAAAGCCTTGACATACTCCTTTCCCAATTTGGAATCCGTCCTTTGTTGCATGTCTGATTCAATCAGCTAGATAGCAGCAAAGCCAAGTTGTGGTCCAGGCAGCGGGTGTTCAAACTGCACACACACTGCAAGGTGGCACCTCACACTTTACTCACACTTACACCCATCCTGCTGAGTTCCCGGGATGAGTTTAAGGGAACTGTGTCAAAATCACGCGTCTTTCTTTTTCTTTTTAGTAATCACAGCCTCTAGGAACAATGCAGGAAAGATTGGCTTTAACTGAGATTTTTGTCTAAGAATATGTTCTTTTTTCACCAAAGTAAAGAGAGTGGCGCTGAGATGTAAAATGATTGCTGCTCGACCGAAATCATTTCTCCTGAATTCTTTCTCTCTTTAGCCTTTGGCTTCTAAGCTAACATCACTTAAATGATGAAGCATCCTGCAGGGTCCTGCATGGTTGAGCCTGGCCTTGCATTTCGCATCGTGGTTTTCCTTGTGTGGTGTTGGAGCGGGGACACCCCCTCCTGAGCTGCCTGCTGGAGGCTGAAGCTCTTGCCTCTGCTAGAGAAGACATGGACTGTCCCCAAGAAGGAGAGAAAGGGGCCATCCCCAGGCATCCCCTGGCAGTCCAGTTCCAATCAGCGTCCCACAGGCTTTGGAAGAGGGAGCTGTGTTCAGCCGAGCTTTGCAGCAGGTGTGTGTTCAGATCCCAGAGCCCTGTGCTGCTCTGTTTTTGTCTGTGATGTGGGCCAGTTGGCAGCTCACCCCGGAAGCTGCCGCAGGATTGGAAGTGAATGGCTTCGGAGGAGCTGCTGCCTCAGCAGTGGGATTGTCCATTTCTCTCCTGGAAGAACTCTGTGTACTCTGTTATCCTGCCCTGGCTCTGGCCACAGCCCTCAGGATCTGATCTCAGCTAGAAACAACAAGCATCAGAAGTTTCTAAGTTATAAACCGCCAGCACTGAAGCCAGGCCTCTGTCAAGGCAGCATCAGTCACAGTAGCTACAAGGCAGAAACTTGCGAAGTGCCCATCAATGTACCCCGAAACGCGGAACATACACACAATAGAATATTATTTGGCCACAAAAAGGAGGAGGGCCGTACAACTTGGATGAACCATTGAAAATATGATAAGTGAAAAAAAAAAAAAAAGCAAACGATGAAGATTGCTTGACTCTATCTATAGGAAATATGCAGAATAGGCTAATTCATAGAGTTGCAAAGCAGGTAGAGATTACCTGGGACTGAAAGAGGGAGGGATGGAGATTTATGGGGCTGTGATACAGAATTTCTGTGTCAGGTAATGGAAAAGTTGTGAAAACAGTAGTGGGTGTACAACACTATGAGTGGATATCTCTGAATTGTACAAGTAAAAAATAGTGAAGATGGCAAATGTTATGTTATATATATATTTTAAAAATATTCAAAGAGTGTCAGCACCCTGAAGCAAATCTTGCATTTCTTAGCAAAGAGGAAAATGCCGAAAATTGTCCTAGGCTTTTCTCAGGATGGACATAAACCTGTGAGAACTGTGGCCTCTTAGGAGAAGGGCCTGGCATATGGCAGCATAATGTAGGTGCTCAGTTAACTGATCTTTGTCTCTGTCCCAGATCACCCTCCAGATACAACGTGTGAGTCCTGATCATTGCGCCTGAGATCACTTGTTAGGTACTTTGGGAAAAAGGGAGTAAAGAAAGTTCCAGTTAGGACATTAAATGGCTTGATAGGGGGGAAAGAAAAAGACTCAAAACATGACTCTGTGATCTCTCTGTTTCTTTTCCATTCTCACTGTTGTGCTCCTTAGACTGTGCTTTCAACCCTCACCAGGAAAGAACAAAAAATAGGAGAAGCAAAGCAAAGGACACCATCTACTGTTTTCCGCTCACAATAAAGCAAAACAGGGGCCTGGTGTTTGATACCTCTTCGTTTCACTCTCCATCAATATCTCCAACTCTAGAGAACTCATCTATAAAATTCTCGTTGGCCTGAAAGAGCTAATATGCTTCAAGAATATGCGTTCAGTTTCTTTCCAAAAGCTAATACACACCTGGGCCAGGGATTAAGCCAGATCATTTTTTGAGATAACTAACATTATTATTCTGTACATACAGACATTTGAACCTCGGTTCAAAGAAGATAAGAAACTATCTCAAGATAACAATCAGGAAAACAACAGTGAATTCAATACACAAACATGACCCACTGCTCCCTTGATCTAATTCTGAGAAAAAAGAATTCTCTTTCCTTCGGTGTGGACATGTGATATTAAATAAGGTTCTCAGGGTGCACCTGCAGCAGCTGCTTGGAATCAAGGTACCTGCGAGAAACAGGCAATAAAGGGCTGAGGCCCCCACCACATGTGTCCACGTGCTCCTTTGTGCACTTTCTGTCAGGGGTCTTTGACTGAAATCCGCAGGAATGAATTTGATACATCTAATCTGGCATTGATAAAGAGAATCAATTTTGCAAGGGGTTTATTGGACTCTTAAGAATGTTAGAAAGCATAGGACCCCACTGATTCATTTTTGTTATGTACTGATTGATCTTTTCTCTAACCCCCTTTGCCTTCCTCATGTTATCAATAAATAACAGTGGAATGTCTGGCTTATTTTAAATATCTGCTTTTGCACAGTCAGCCTGGGCACTGGGAAAGAGAAAAGAAAAGATACTTAATGTTGCAGTTTTATACGTGGAGATTTTTATAGGATCCTCATTTAATGAACATCTTTTCAGACATTGGGAGAACCTGGCACCCTCTAACAGAAAGCCTGAAGGGATCTATGATTGGGATCAAATTCTTTGGCTAACATGCTTAGGTTAACAGTGCACCTCAAGTCCCTGAAATGATCGACCCACTGGCTAATTTGTCTATATGGTGGTTGAGATTCACAGAAGTGTATACTCACCTGTTACAGGCAACACTACCAACCTCAGTGCGTTGTTAGTCTCCACTTTCTTTGATGTTTATATATTTGATACCTAATTGTTTGTTCAATTGTCCTCATTTAGGCTTCTAGCCTGCTTGGGAGGAAATTCAATAAGGAGCAAAATTTTACTTTACCATATCCGACCAGCACAGTTTGGATATGCTAACCACCCCTAATGGGGGTTTTGGCCATTGATCAAATAAACAAACTTTCATGTAGCAGTTGGATAGAGAGCAGAATTGCCAACTTTGTTTATGCTTGAGGGATTTTTACTAGATCTATAAGTATAAGGCATGTAGAATTTAATTTATAAGCATACATAATATTTATTTGCTATTATATATGCATATATAGTCAAATAATAATTAGTGTTTTACATTTTATTTCTTATTTCCTGATACAAATTGAACTGTGATCATTGGGTCAATATTAAACGATCATACTCTCTCCAGGACTGGATGCGACTGAATGCCTTTATAAACTATAGCTCATAGCAGCCTCTCCCACCCTGAGAGGTGGGGGTATAATTCCCCTATTTTTAATAGAGGAAATGAGTAGTTGGTTTTTTATTTGTTTTTATCTCTGTTTTATGGATGAAAGGCAGTGAAGCTTAGAGAGTCTGACAGATCTTCTTCCAGGCATGGTGCATGACAAATACGGATTTTCAATTCCTGTGGGTCTGACACTGTGATAGAAAGTTGTCTGCGTCAGCCTGGCCAGGCCATAGTACACAGTTATGGAGTCTGATGCTAATCTAGGTTTTGTCATTAAAGTGATTTATAAATGTAGTTACCATCTGCTGTTTTAGTTGACNCTTAGAGAGTCTGACAGATCTTCTTTCAGGCATGGTGCATGGCAAATACAGATATTCAATTCCTGTGGGTCTGACACTGTGATAGAAAGTTGTCTGTGTCAGCCTGGCCAGGCCATACTACACAGTTATGGAGTCTGACGCTAATCTAGGTTTTGTCATTAAAGTGATTTATAAATGTAGTTACCATCTGCTGTTTTAGTTGATTTTAAGTTTACCTTTGATAATGATCATTGATTGGAGAGTGGGCCTTCAGTCTGATCACTTTAAGGCATTTAAAGTAAAANATTTTATAATGTCTATTTTCAATATATATGTGTCATATATATATGTATAAATATTGGATTGGCCAATATTTATATGAGGTAATGGAAAAATCCAAATGAACTTTTTGGTCAACTCAGTATCTCATGTATATGAATATATGAAAATCCCATATATATATATATGTATATATATACTATAGAAATAATTCTATAATTTCCCCTGATCCTGACATGTATCCTCATGGGAGATATTTACACATCTATCAGTTCTGTTTCTCTGGAGAAGCCTGACTGATACACACAACAAAGCCTGGGTACCATGATACCCATTTGCATACAGTGCAAGAGGTTTCCATCTTCACATTACCAGGAGATGAAACAAGATTTAGTTTGAGTGACTTGTTCATGGATATGAATGTGGCTTGGAAATGGTAGAGCAGGGTTTTGAAGCCAGAGACTCCAGACATAGTGCTTGAAACATTCAAAAGCAGGGATCATTCCAATTGCATGAGAAACTGGCAGCCGTGATGGATACAGGACAGAGTGACAGATAGGCGTGATGGTCGCCAAACTGAGCACTTTGCCTGGTACTCCTGTGTTCTCGGTATGGCTTTCTGCAGAGGTCAAGGCATTGGTCCCCAAGAGAAATGACTGCGTGCTTCTCCCCTTGCATGTGAAATGGGTAGAGATGACGTGAATGACAGAATTGTTTCAGAGCAATAAGTCATGAGTGATGTACAGTGGCAAGAAGAAGCAACAGCCATTTGAGTTCCCNCCAAGAGAAATGACTGCGTGCTTCTCCCGTTGCATGTGAAATGGGTAGAAATGACGTGAATGACAGAATTGTTTCAGAGCGATAAGTCATGAGTGGTGTACAGTGGCAAGAAGCAACAGCCATTTGAGTTCCCTGCTCAGGTGATATCACCAGTGAACTTGGATTCTTCCATTACTCTCAACATTAGCAAACAAAATTCTGAAGCTCTTTCAACGCAAGCCCATTTGTGCTTTTCTACCTTGTCCTTTCATAGACTGTAAACTCCTTCCACCCAACTGGGTTATTGTACCACTGTGCAGAGAAGACTATTCAAAAACAGCGTTTTCAGCTGCATGTAAGAATCTAGGTCATAATTTGTGGCATGGAAAGAGTTCATTAGGGATGTAATTAACTGGGCATTATTTTAGTTTTCTATTGTCGTGTAACAGATTACCATGAATTTAGCAAAGTTTACAACAAGATACATCTAGTCTTTCACTGTTTCCTTGGCTCAGAATTCTGGGCTTGGGTCAGCTAGGTCTTTTGTTCAGGATCTTGCAAAGCTGTCATCAAGATGTTGGCCTGGTCAGCTTTCTCATCTGAAGTTGGATCTTCTTCCAGGCTCATGTAGGATTGGTAGAATTTATCTCCTTGCAGCCGTAGCATGCATGATGGTTTGCATCTTCAAGACAAGGAAGAAGAGTCTCTCTCCTCTAGGCTCTATAAAAGGGTTTACTTAGGTATTTAGGTCAGGCCCACCTAGGATAATCACCCTTTTGATTAAAGTCAATGCTATAGGAAATTTAATTACATCTGCAAAACCCTCTTACCATTGCCATGTCCCTATGGTTTAGTAACAAATTGCAAATTCTGTCCACACACAAGGGGAGCAGATTACCAAGGGCATGGGCACTGGCTTAGCCTGTTCAGGCTGCTTACAACAAAATACCATAGACTGGGTGACTTATAATGTTAACAGATATTTAATTCTCACAGTTCCAGAGGCTGAAAAGTCTGATATCAAGGTTTCTGGTGAGGAGCTGCTTCCTGGTTCATCTTTTCCCTGTGTCCCTACATGATAAAAGGACAGGGGCCCCTCTGGGGTCTCTTTAATAAGGGCACTAATCACACTCATAAGGGCTCCACTCTCATGATCTAATCACCTCCAAATACTATAATCACCTCCTAAAACCATCATACTGGAGCTTAACTTTTAACACGGGAATTTTTGGGAACACAGACATTCAGTCTGCAGCAGGTACCCTGGAGATCATCTCAGAATTCTGCCCAGTGGTCACTGGCACCTCCCTCCTTATACAGTGTGTGTCCTACTTGTAGACTTTCATTCCCTGGTGGCTCAAATGGTAAAGAATCCTCCTACAGTGCAGGAGACCCAGGCTCGATCTCCAGGTCTGGAAGATCCCCTGGAGAAGGAAATGGCTATCCACTCCAGTATTCTTGCCTCGAGAATCCTATGGACAGAAGAGCCTGGTAGGCTATAGTCCATGGGGTCACAAAGAGTCAGACATGATTGAGAGACAAAATGTTCAGCAGTATTAATGTATTGGCATATGTTTAAATTTAAAGTTAGAAGAGCAGAAAGTCAGCTGTCAGCTGAGGTTAGGTTATTTAGGCCAGGATTTCTCAAGTTCAGCCCAGTTGATGCTCTGGTCTGGATTATTTTTTTAAAGCTGTAGGGTGCTGTCCGACACATTGTAAGACACTGAGCAGCTTCCCTGGCCTCTACCCACTAGATGCCAGGAGCACACCTTCTCCCACTGTGACAATTAAAACAAAACCAGTCATTGCCAGATGTCCACTGGAGGAGGAGGCATCCCTATTTAAGAAGCCCTGCATTAGAAGAACAAAGCAGGTTTTTTTGTTTGTTTTAACGAAGAACCCATTAAATTAGGGATTTTTTTTTTTTTTTAAGGCAATGCAGCTGTTTGGAGCCAGCAGGCTCTTGCCCCTTGGATGATGCCTTATTCCTAGATTTGCTTTTGCCATTTACCAGAAAATGTATAGGTTATAGTTGCAAAGAAAAAACTTAATACTGTAGATGTGCCTCCCACCCGTACTCTTTTATTCACATATATGCCAAAACTATATTACGTTATCATGTTTGACGATACCTTATAATCGTCTGAGTTTATAGTCAAGCCATATTATAATAGGGCTTTAGCTCTGTTATGGCATGGGTCAGATATTTCCCCAAAGATATTTAATGCATGAAGCCAGAAAACTAATAAACTTCATTCTTAGTGTTATGGCTCCTTTCTTGGAAGCGAGTGATGTGGCTTGGTGTGAGATGGAGTGGAAGGAACAGTCCAGTTCTGAAATGACAAAATTCAAAAGCTCCTCGTTCTTGTCTTCTGTAGGCAAAGGCAGCTCAAGCATCTCATCCGACGTGAGTTCAAGTACAGATCACACGCCGACCCAAGCCCAGAAGAATGTGGCTACCAGCGAAGGTAGGCATCTGGTCTTCATTATCTCCTGTGCTCTCGTCACAGTGCTGGCTGTATTTGGAAGACGCATAAAATGTGTGAGTCTCAGATCTGTTCTGCTGAGTGGGAGCATATGAGATTCTCAAAAACGGGAAGGCCAAGGTTTTCTCTTTTACTGCATTGTTGTCAATGTCTACTAAAGTTGTTTTGGTGTAGTTTAAGGTAGATGCTGTTATTTTATCGAAGTATAATAGGCCGACTTTTGGGAATGTTTATGAATGATGTCTTGTTTTTCAGGATGGGAAACATGATGGTTGTAAAATCCTTCTGCTCTAGTTGAAAGTTCCTGCAAGAACTTTTGAAATAGGCACACCTGGAATTTGTGATTTCGATAATGGGAAGGTCATAGTTGTGTGATTTGTAGAACCTGAACCAGTCCCCAATACTGGGGAGTAGGAGAGGAGGTTTGTTTGATTCTTTAAAAAATTAAGTGAGAATTCCTGCTTGTCAGAATGAAGATGGGTTGCATTGGTGTTCCTGATGAAGAATTTGACTATATGTAGTAAAACGTGTTGGAATTTAACTGCTTCCCAATAGTTGAGAAGCTTTTCACTTATCCTTATTTGTTTGAGTGTGGAAATAATTGATTCTGTAGTAGTTATTTGGTAAAAAGTTGACCCAATTATGGACTCAGCTCCTTTTATGTTAGTATGAAACACACAATTAAATGATTTCGTTTTTAAAGAAGAATTCTTTCTAAATGAATGGTTGAATGAAGGTCTGTGGAAGGCATGAATGCCATTTGTAATGAAAGACTTGTGGGGTGTCAGCTGATTCCTCACGACAGTATATAGAGCCTACTTTCCTGATGTGTACAGGGTGTTGTGGAAATGCATTTCCAGTCCTTGTTTCAGAAGCTTAGTGTCTGCTGTTTATAATATCAGAAAGTGCACGCATAGCCTGGTGTTGGTCATTTGAGCTGGTAGATTGCTCCTGGTGTGCACTACATGTTTCACATTAATGATGGTTTACTTCTGTTGTGTGTGTCTTCTTTGGGTATTCTTTGACTTGGGGTGTGTCATATAAAAATTAACTTCTCTANTTCTGCTGAGTGGGAGCATATGAGATTCTCAAAAACGGGAAGGCCAAGGTTTTCTCTTTTACTGCATTGTTGTCAATGTCTACTAAAGTTGTTTTGGTGTAGTTTAAGGTAAATGCTGTTATTTTATCGAAGTATAATAGGCCGACTTTTGGGAATGTTTATGAATGATGTCTTGTTTTTCAGGATGGGAAACATGATGGTTGTAAAATCCTTCTGCTCTAGTTGAAAGTTCCTGCAAGAACTTTTGAAATAGGCACACCTGGAATTTGTGATTTTGATAATGGGAAGATCATAGTTGTGTGATTTGTAGAACCTGAACCAGTTCCCAATACTGGGGAGTAGGAGAGGAGGTTTGTTTGATTCTTTAAAAAATTAAGTGAGAATTCCTGCTTGTCAGAATGAAGATGGGTTGCATTGGTGTTCTTGATGAAGAATTTGACTATATGTAGTAAAATGTGTTGGAATTTAACTGCTTCCCAATAGTTGAGAAGCTTTTCACTTATCCTTATTTGTTTGAGTGTGGAAATAATTGATTCTGTAGTAGTTATTTGGTAAAAAGTTGACCCAATTATGGACTCAGCTCCTTTTATGTTAGTATGAAACACACAATTAAATGATTTCGTTTTTAAAGAAGAATTCTTTCTAAATGAATGGTTGAATGAAGGTCTGTGGAAGGCATGAATGCCATTTGTAATGAAAGACTTGTGGGGTGTCAGCTGATTCCTCACGACAGTATATAGAGCCTACTTTCCTGATGTGTACAGGGTGTTGTGGAAATGCATTTCCAGTCCTTGTTTCAGAAGCTTAGTGTCTGCTGTTTATAATATCAGAAAGTGCACGCATAGCCTGGTGTTGGTCATTTGAGCTGGTAGATTGCTCCTGGTGTGCACTACATGTTTCACATTAATGATGGTTTACTTCTGTTGTGTGTGTCTTCTTTGGGTATTCTTTGACTTGGGGTGTGTCATATAAAAATTAACTTCTCTAAGTTAATTATCCCCAGACTGATGGATAAATATATTTTACAACTGGATTGTATTCCTTTGTGTTTAATGCCTTAGCACTGTTTTACCACAGTGTATGGCAAACAGATTGGTGTGTTCTTCTCAATGCAGTAATGAATCAGGTAGCAGTCCAAACTTAATTTTCTGCCTGTCAATTCAAATGTGGGGATTAGATTATTTTTGAAATTCAGTTAAGGTAATGTGCGAATCAGGTGAATTGATTCTGGCCAATGGATTCAAGTTCTCTTATTTTTTCCCCCGTTTCAGAAGTAGAAAATGCAAGAATATATGAGCTATGTTGCCAAGGTTGGGACTATGGGATTTCAAGCATTTTTAAAATGTCTGCTTTTTATGCTTCAAAATAAACTATAGGGATTCAAATTTTTCATTTCTATTTTGCCTTTTTCTTAGGAAGATGCTTTTGGTGTAGGCTCAGCCAGTGTTTTATACATTTTGGTCACAGTTCATTTTCAGGAGAGAAAAACAAGAAACTGTGATATTCATATGAAACAGAATTTTTAGCAACTGGGCTAAATTGGTATGAATTTTTTTTCTGAAGTCTTAAATGGAAGTACTTCATCCTACTATCCATTTTTTGCTTCTCTGAAAAAAATTTAAAACAATGTGCTGTTTTGCTGTTTATTTGCATGAATCCTTTTTGCTGCTGTTTTTCCATCAGTAAAAATTTTTAAATATTACAAAATGAATTTGATGTGGATATTAGTTACATTAAAGTGTATTTCAGGGTTGTTTGCCACAGAATTGCCTCATACTTTGGGTCTGTTTTATCAAGATGGAAGCGTAATAGCCATTGCCCATTTCATTAGCTGACAGATGATAGAGCCCAGGTCCACCTCTCAGGATAAGTGATCAGAGCATCACATTCTCTGACCTTCACAAGGTGGATTTACCTGTTTCATGTCAGTTTCCTCCTACCGGAAAATGCCTAGGAAACCTCTCTGTGCAACACACGACAAAAGAAAACAAAAGATGTACACTGGTTTCTTACATATGCCACAGAAGAGCACATTGAAAATGCTTTTTTGATTCTCTTTCCACAGTTTTTTAGAACTATATTTAACCTTTGATATTAAACAAAATTGAGTGTGTGGTTGCCTGGTTTTTCCGAAGTTGTTTGATTATGGTTATTTTCTTTGGTCCTTTAACCCTGTTATGATTTTCCTCCTTTGAATTCAAGGATATTGTCTTCAGGAAGCACAGTGAGAATCCTCAGTGTAAGAGTCTGAGTGATACTGATTTCTAAACATGGTCTCTATTGTGAAGGATAGTATTCAAGTTTTCTGCAGCTTTTGAAAACTGTGGCCATCCCTGTAATAGCTGGGTTTGGAAGCATTCTGGAGTAGGGTTGGACTTCTAACTGATGGGCTGGATGGGGAGGGTGTTACATTGTTCCCTGGGTAGTGTGTGTGTGGGTGTGTGTGTGGGTGTGGGTGTGCATGTGTGTGGGTACATACATGTATGCATTTGTGTCCTGCCTCTACAAGATGGCTGATGGCATAGGCACTGTCTTTTACCAGGAAACGTGGGCGACCTCTCTGTTCGGTGTATAGTGGGAAATAAGCTGAGGGCCTGGGAGTGGAGGGAAGCGAAGGATGCTCAGCACACACTGACCTGGGCCAGCAGTGGGAATGGCGATTAACTGTCAACAGGCATGAGGGATCCTTTTGGGGAGATGACAGTTTTCTAAAATTGGATTGTGGTGATACCAATAGTTCCACAGCTCAGTAAACTTACTAGAACTCATTGATTTAAACACATGGAAATGGGTTTGGGCGAGCTGCTGCCTGACCTTCAGACCCCAGTCTAATCCATCACAAACTGTTCTTTGCATGTGCTGGCTTCCAACTCTGAGAGGAGGTCATACACAGTGGTGAGAGGCTGAGTCTTGGTTGTACAAATTGCCAAGTTGTGGCTAAAAGTTTCTCCTGAAATGCCTTGGGGCCAGAACTGGCCTGAAATCCGTCATAACAAATCCCTGAACCAGCAGGGCTTGTGGCCCAGCCTGTGGTGCCCGGTCAGAGTGGACCCATCATGGTACCTGCATATTCTCAAATGCAGCTCTGGAAGATGCAAGGGATCTTCCAGATCCACAGATTTCCCAATCTTTTAATTGATTAATTTATTTTTTTAGCTTTTCTTGGACAGGCAGGACTAATCTCATCTCAGGTTTGAAACAGTTTAGCACCCAGCCCTAACAGTTGAGGCATCACATTTATTCACTCTTTCAGTTCAGTTCAGTCGCTCAGTTGTGTCTGACTCTTTGTGACCTCATGAATCGCAGCACGCCAGGCCTCCCTGTCCATCACCATCTCTTGGAGTTCACTCAGACTCACGTCCATTGAGTCTGTGATGCCATCCAGCCATCTCATCCTCTGTCGTCCCCTTCTCCTCCTGCCCCCAATCCTTCCCAGCATCAGAGTCTTTTCCAATGAGTCAACTCTTCGCATGAGGTGGCCAAAGTATTGGAGTTTCAGCTTTTGCATCATTCCTTCCAAAGAAATCCCAGGGCTGATCTTCTTTAGAATGGACTGGTTGGATCTCCTTGCAGTCCAAGGGACTCTCAAGAGACTTTTCCAACAACACAGTTCAAAAGCATGAACTCTTTGGTGGTCAGCTTTCTTCACAGTCCAACTCTCACATCCATACATGACCACAGGAAAAACCATAGCCTTGACTAGATGGACCTTAGTCAGCAAAGTAATGTCTCTGCTTTTGAATATACTATCTAGGTTGGTCATAACTT
>SJYW01048056.1:322782-337515 GCA_006410735.1 Raphicerus campestris | reverse complement strand
AGAATCTTAACCATTGGACCATCAGGGAAGTCCTGAAATCTCATTTAAAATAATTATAAATTGACATTTATCCAAATTGGAAGGTAAGATGGGGGACCTTATGGGGAGAGAGATTCCAAAATCAGAACTGGTTTTTAGGAGCTTTTGTTTAGTGTATAAGGAAGGTGATAACCAATTATTATAGAATTTGTTTTGCCTTTACAAATTAAATTTTAAACTTAATTACCTCTGATAATTTTGAGGTCATTTAGGAATGCTTTGCAAGACTTTAGTTCTTGAGGCTTAATGCATTTTGGTAATTAAATTAGCAACATACTGCTTCCTGATCAAATTTCCTTTATTGTTGAAGCTACTGCTTAATTGGAAGTTAGGTGACGTTTGAAAAACTACACCAATTACACCTCGTGAGCTGAGCCTTTTATAGACTCCATGTGCCCAGTTTAATAAGGAAGTCACGTTTTCATCTGAGGATTAGTTTCAGCAGAGGAAAGCCCATCAGCTCAGTATCCAGAAAATGGTTATGTATAGAAATGTACATTGAAATTATAAATACTGTCTCAGACTCAAGAACTAAGTTTAATTTCTTGAGGGAATTATCTTCCCAAGTGAATTACCTGGAATGGCAAAAATGTCATGTAATAGTCTCAGAAGGAAATGAGGCTTCTGTATTAGTGTGTGTGTTTAAGGACATTTAAGAGTAATACTTAATTGAGACAGCCAAAGTTTCTCAGTGCCTTTATGTAAAGAGAAAGAAATAAATAAAAAAATTCAGTTCAGTTCAGTCTCTCAGTTGTGTCCGACTCTTTGCGACCCCTTGGACTGCAGCATGCCAGGCCTCCCTGTCCATTGCCAACTCCCAGAGTTTACTCAAACTCATATCCATTGAGTTGGTGATGCCATCCAACCATCTCATCCTCTGTCATCCTCTTCTCCTCCTGCCTTCAATCTTTTCCCAGTATCAGGGTCTTTTCCAATGAGTCAGTTCTTGGCATCAGGGAGCCAAAGTATTGGAGTTTCAGCTTCAGCTTCCAATGAATATTCAGGACTGATTTCCTTTAGGACGGACAATATTTTAATGCCATGTCCGAAACTATTCTGTTTATTTCCTTCACCTATGTTTTGTCATTTGCAAAATAGCACTCAAGTAATCTATTTATTTCAACTATAGGCATTCTGGTTCATCTAAGTTACAACTGGGTACATATGCAGTAAAAGCTTGGATTCATTCCTAAGGTACTTATCGGTGATTTCAGTAGTTTCACTAGATGAGAATATATGAAAGGATGGAATCTAGGTTCAAATACATTTGTTTCAGCTCTGACTGGGTCTGCTGCTGCTGCGTCGCTTCAGTCGTGTCCGACTCTACAACCCCATAGACAGCAGCCCACCAGGCTCCCCCGTCCCTGGGATTCTCCAGGCAAGAATACTGGAGTGGGTTGCCATTTCCTTCTCCAGTGCATGAAAGTGAAAAGTGAAAGTGAAGTTGTTCAGTCGTGTCCGACTCCTAGAGACCCCATGGACTGCAGCCTACCAGGCTCCTCCGTCCATGGGATTTTCCAGGCAAGAGTACTAGAGTGGGTTGCCATTGCCTTCTCCCTGACTGTGTCTACAAAATGTTAATTACAAACTGGTAGCACAGAGAACAGTCGCTACCCTTAGATGTGGTTTTTTTTTTCCACCTGGAGAATTTCCAAAATGAATTTTGGGTTTAATTTAATGGATTCATATGGAGCATCCAACCTGCAGTCTTGAATCCTCATCATCCTCTAATGCCACAATGATTACCCTTTCCAATATTGCTCTTAGTTATTTGGTTCCCTGAGGAGTTCAATTTTATGACAAGATCCATGTTTCCAAACCTTTACAAATGCTGGCAGAAATAAGCAATAAGGAGCAGTTAGTTAGCAATTAGTAACTTGGGTGGTATGGGGTTGTGTCCCAGCAGGTAATCTGAGGAAGTGCAGTAGCTGGGAGGAGCTGGGCAAGGTGTCCTGGTAGCCTGGGACACAGCTTTTGCTGTGTGTTTACAAGGTGGAGGATGGAGAAGGTGATGTAGCATGGTATGTAAGAGTGTGAAGAGTTTGGGAAAGTCTATCTAGGCTCATATAGAGAAAAGTGGAGGCTTCTAAACAGACTCTTCTCTGGCTGCATTGAAAGTGTTATTGGCTTAATCGTGTCTGACTCTTTGTGACCCCATGGACTTGTAGCCCACCAGAGTCCTCTGTCCATGGAATTTTACAGGCAAGAATACGAGAGTGGGTAGCCATTCCCTTCTCCAGGGGATCTTCCTGACCCAGGGATCGAACCTGGATCCCGTCATTGCAGGCAGATTCTTTACCATCTGCTTCAAGCATCCAGTGTTTCACTAAAACAATTAATTATGGAGTGGCTACGTATCCTTTGTACTGGATTTTCTGTGGAGCCCATGCAGTTGGAGTTGTTAGTGACAAACAGGCTATAATTCTATGCCACTGTGCACCCACCAGGTTTGTTTGGATTGTTTTTGGGTTTTTGGGAAGGTTTCACACTACAGGACCGATTTCTGAGCTCATCTAATGCAAAAATGAATAGGGAGGAGGTTGGGAACCATCATTTTAGGACAAATATCCTGATGTTGGAAATATTTGCCCTTTACAGTCATGGACAGAATCTGACCTTAAAAGTCAGGTTAACATGTCTGTTTACTTCCTTTTCGACCAGGAAATAACTTCCTGAGGATAAACTAAATGCCTCAGGAAGTCCCTGACTTCCCAAGGCTGTTAGGCTGATTAACAAATAGTGAGAGAAAAGCACTCAAGTGTGTAATGGACATTCCTTTACATTGTATGTATTCCTAAAAAAAAAGTAGAAAATCCACATTTTGGAGGGAATGATATACAAATAATTTAGAAATTATTTGTGATCATTAAGAGGTGATTGAAAAATTGTAACAAGGAGTGTGGTCTGTAAGTGGATAGTAATACAGTTATTAATTGGAAATGTAGCAAGGAGTTTTCTGCTGTTTATAACTGGGACTGCCTTCCAGGGTGGAATGGACCACTGGTACACTGGCGGACGTTTGGGCTTCTGAATAGCTGCATGTGACTATTTATGTGAGTGTCCCCATGTGGTCTTTAGAAAACTAGATTCCTCTGAGCAGTAGACAGATTCTGGGCTTCGAAGCAAGGAGACAGAGGGGAAATACAGGAGAGGGAAGAGAAAGATGATGGGAAGAAGAAATAGTGTAGCTGGGGAGTGATTCCAGCAATTCCAATGATTGCACTTGTCGGGCACTGGTGCGCAAAGTGACACTGTCCCATGTCCCTGAAAATCTCTAGTCAGTCTTTCCTAAACTCACCAAAGGCTTGGATGGAGTGAATTTCCTATAGGAATCAGAGAAGGACTCACTTTTGAGATTATTCACTTGCCTTCTTTGTAGCCCGACTTACACAGATATGGCCAAAGCTAGCTTCTGAAGAATCCATCAGGGAACCCTCCATTACTATTACAATCAGCTCAAATTTAAGTATCCCACAGTATTTTATATAATTTATAGTAACTATGCAATTTATATTACCTTTACTCTTTTAAGTCTAATTGTAAACTTACTTTGTTCTGATTATTAATAATTGTTATTCACTGTTTGATCTTTGGTTTTCACAATTTCTGTGAGAAAACCAAACCTCTAAGCATCTCCTTTGCCCTTCTAGCACTGTCCTTCATGCTATAAAACCATCCTTGCTTTCTGGCCATAAAGGAATGGTCCAGATACATTGTATTTTTTTTCTTTTTTTTTTTTCTGCCCAGAATAAAGAATAAGTTGTGCTCCCCAAAGAGCCTGGGTCCTTTTAGTGGAGAAATTTATTCAATCTAGAAATCTAGGTTCCTGCTGCTGTGGGCTCACATTTATTCAAGTTAGAGTAGGGATAAAAGTATTTCTTAAGGTAACAGTATGTATGAATGCTACTAATTTATAATATTGTATATTGTAAATTTCTGCACTCTATATGTGCAAAGAAAATAAAGTCGCTCAGTCGTGTCTGACTCTTTACGACCCCATGGACTGTAGCCTACCAGGCTTCTCCACCCGTGGGATTTTCCAGGCAAGAATACTAGAGTGGGTTACCATTTCCTTCTCCAGGGGATCTTCCTGACCCAGGGATTGAACCCAGGTCTCCTGCATTGGAGGCAAGCACTTCAACCTCTGAGCCACTAGGGTATATATATATATATATATACACACACACACACATGAAATTTTATACAAAAGGACATATATATATGAAATTTCATTTGCAACTAAGATTTTCTGCTACTCAGCACCCAAACTCATAACCTCTGTTGGAACTGCCCTTCAGATCTCTAGACATGCTCATATATGCATGCTCTACAGTAGCAACAAGTATTGGCTACAGTTCCGTCAAGATATCACCCGTGCGTGTGCTTCAATGCATAACCCCGTGGTGTCATTCTTGCACTAGCTTGAACTTCTTTGAGGAAAGAACTGTATTTTATCCAGTTATATATCCCATGGCTGCCACAGTATTTGGCATATAATAAATATTTGATAAGTATTTCTTAAATGAATAACCAGCTTATTATTCAAGATTTTAAGAAGCAATAGCCCTCTTGACTAACTTTCCAACTAGAGTCTTAAAGGCTGTACCTGCAAAAGCCATACAAAACCAATATATGAGAAACATAGTTATTTTTTAGAAAAAAAGAATAATACAATTGCTTAGGATAACTAGATGCATATCATGGGAATATTTGCCATGGATTTGTTTTTAGTTACCTTTTGTGTTAAAGGGACAAAAAACTTTTTAAAAGCAGAATAGGCATGTTGGAGGAAAGATGGAACAGAAGATAAGTCTAGTTTCTGTGTTTTCATGTGTGTTTTAATATTTTAAACCAAAAGGTTAAGTGGTCTGAATACTAGGTCTATAAACAACCAGTTTTTCTCAGAAAAAAAATTTTTTTTAACATTTTAGATCAGCAAATGAAAGTAACTTAGAAATCTAACTATCCTGGGGCTATTCAATACCCCGCCGTGCAACCTCAATTTTAAGGGAAGAGGAAAATATGTTCTTTTCCCCCCTCCAAATCCATTTTTAATCTCCTTTAACCTCAACACATTTGAATTGTTTCAGTTCTTCATTTACTGACATCTCAAGGTACTAAATTAGAGCCTGTGGTTCTTTAACTGATGAAATTGGAGAAGTAAGTTTCATTTTATTGGCACAAAATATGGCTGAATTGGCCAGTTAACAAGCATGCTCATATTTTTTTGGATTCACTGACTCATTATGAAGAAAATGTTAGAAAAACCATTCCTAAAAAAGAAAATAGTACTGTTCTTTCCTTTTTTTAAAAAAAAAGAATTATCCTGGAATCAACCTTGACCTCAGATTATCTTTTCCAAACTGTATTTTGTGTCCCCAAAACTCTTAAGTTCATATGTTTTATTTCGCTGGATTGGAATAGGTCAGGATAGAGACTGGAAGGGCTTCCCAGGTGGCACTAGTGGTGAAGAACCCACCTGCCAGTGCAGGAGACGTAAGGGACGCAGATTCAATCCCTGGGTCGGGAGGATCCCCTGAAGGAGGAGAGGGCAACCCACTCCAGTATTCTTGTCTGGAGAATCCCGTGGACAGAGGAGTCTGGTAGGCTACAGTCCATAGGGTTGCAAAGAGTCAGACACTACTGAAGAGACTTAACATGCACGCACAGAGATTGGAAAGTGAATTCATCCAGTTGCGGAGGTTTACAGAGCTAAATTATGGTTAATGGATGTGTTTGGAAAATGAAGTTGAATATTGACCCCTTCATTTAATCTGAATTAGAGGGGGGAAAAAAAACCCTGAAATAAAAATTGTGTGATTTTGTAAATCCCCATATGTGTGTGACACAAGTTGCTTAGTTTTTATTTTCTTTGTAAACTAGGAATTGTAATATTATCTACTTCATGTGTTGGTTATGAGGATTAAATTTACAAATTATATCCAATGTGAGACCCTTTGCATATGAACTGGTTTGGTTTCATCAGCTTAATCAAGTACTTTATGTAAATTCATATCCAACCTTACCCTGGGACAGAAAGAGTTTGTATGGAAAAGTCTCCCCTAAATTAATTCAACAAAATTGTTATGGAAATCCCAGTAAGATTTGAGTTTTGAAACCTGACCAAATTCTCCTTTCTTAGCCTATAAGAATAAATCCAACATCTCTAAGTACTTACCATATGTGGATGATGAATTCAGTTCAATTCCATATGTATCACAGCATGGATGTTGAATTACTTAAGTATGTTGAACTCATTTGTTGAATGAATACACGTGCATGTGAGGATATCCAAGAAAAATTTTGGAAATGAATAATGAAAGCATATTTCCTTAGTGTTATGAAAATATATTATACATTTATAAATATATAAGAGGTGTGGTGTGATAGAGCTTGGTGTAATGGAACAGAGAGCTCAGGGTAGGAGTGTTAGTCGCTTAGTTGTGTCTGAGTCTTTTCGACGCCATGGACAGTAGCCTGCCAGACTCCTTTGTCCATGAGATTTTTCTAGGCAAGAATACTGGAGTAGGTTTCCATTTCCTACTCCAGGGGATCTCAGCCCAGGGATTTGAACCCATGTCTCTTGCATCACCTACATTGGCAGGTGGATTCTTGACCACTAGCATCACCTATGGCAATTTAGGGTATGATAAAGATGGTATTNCCCGTGGACAGAGGAGTCTGGTAGGCTACAGTCCATAGGGTTGCAAAGAGTCAGACACTACTGAAGAGACTTAACATGCACGCACAGAGATTGGAAAGTGAATTCATCCAGTTGCGGAGGTTTACAGAGCTAAATTATGGTTAATGGATGTGTTTGGAAAATGAAGTTGAATATTGACCCCTTCATTTAATCTGAATTAGAGGGGGGAAAAAAAACCCTGAAATAAAAATTGTGTGATTTTGTAAATCCCCATATGTGTGTGACACAAGTTGCTTAGTTTTTATTTTCTTTGTAAACTAGGAATTGTAATATTATCTACTTCATGTGTTGGTTATGAGGATTAAATTTACAAATTATATCCAATGTGAGACCCTTTGCATATGAACTGGTTTGGTTTCATCAGCTTAATCAAGTACTTTATGTAAATTCATATCCAACCTTACCCTGGGACAGAAAGAGTTTGTATGGAAAAGTCTCCCCTAAATTAATTCAACAAAATTGTTATGGAAATCCCAGTAAGATTTGAGTTTTGAAACCTGACCAAATTCTCCTTTCTTAGCCTATAAGAATAAATCCAACATCTCTAAGTACTTACCATATGTGGATGATGAATTCAGTTCAATTCCATATGTATCACAGCATGGATGTTGAATTACTTAAGTATGTTGAACTCATTTGTTGAATGAATACACGTGCATGTGAGGATATCCAAGAAAAATTTTGGAAATGAATAATGAAAGCATATTTCCTTAGTGTTATGAAAATATATTATACATTTATAAATATATAAGAGGTGTGGTGTGATAGAGCTTGGTGTAATGGAACAGAGAGCTCAGGGTAGGAGTGTTAGTCGCTTAGTTGTGTCTGAGTCTTTTCGACGCCATGGACAGTAGCCTGCCAGACTCCTTTGTCCATGAGATTTTTCTAGGCAAGAATACTGGAGTAGGTTTCCATTTCCTACTCCAGGGGATCTCAGCCCAGGGATTTGAACCCATGTCTCTTGCATCACCTACATTGGCAGGTGGATTCTTGACCACTAGCATCACCTATGGCAATTTAGGGTATGATAAAGATGGTATTATATTAATACATGGATAAGGAGATAAACCCTGTCAATATATCCTAATAGGAAGATCAGCTTCTCGTTTTTTAAAAAAAGAACATGGAAGTTCTTGATGCCAAAATAAATTCTTGATGGATAAAATATTTAAATGTTCAAATTATGTATAGATGACTTATTTTATGATCTTGGGGTAGAAGAACCTTTGAAAGCATGAAAACAGAAGTTATAAAGCTTAAGAAGACCACCAGCACATTCATGGGTTAGTGCGTGCTGCACGGGAAGAAAATGTCTTTATGTCATTAAAAATATTTATCTTCCCATTAAGCTAACACAGGTTTCTTTTTTATTGCTGGACTTCTTGGAGCCTTTGATGCTTTAGTCTATGTTGTTAATCTTCAAACAGCATGTTTTATTTCTCAAACTTATTATACCTCACAGTCAGAAAACACTGATCCTTGTGAATCAAGAGACGTAAAAGTATAAACATACTTTGACCTAAGAATTTCACACTAAGAAATTACCTTGCAAATCTTCGTTTTGTTTGTAGCTATAGTTTTGTTTGTAGTTATATGCTTCTTAACGTTTATAATATAAAAATGTTGGAAACATATTTAATTGAGGCACTGTATATCAAATTCCCGTTTAGCTATTAAAACATGTTAGCAAAGTTTAGCAATATAGAAAAATATGACAAATGCAGAATCTGAAGCAGCATTTCTTGTGTGATCCCAATTGTGCATAAGATTATATTTTAAGAGGATAAAAAAAGACTGAGTGGACACATTTCAGGATGTTATCAATGGCTATGTGAGAATTACAGATTGTATACCAGGCCATTTAATATAAAGAACATGAACATCCATAAGTTTTAGTATATGTAAGGACTTCTGAAACTAGTTTTCTATAGATACTGAGGGAAGACTGTAGTTTTTTTGGTATTTTTCAATATTGTCCAACTTTCCATGTTAAAAAGGCAATTCATAGAAAATTCAGTTTAATTTTTTTTAAGGTGAGAATGTCTGTTCACTCATTTTTTTTTTAATTGAATGTGATATGACCCAAAATCCAACTATTTGGGTTTTTTTCCTCTCTGATTAATATTTTTGGACAAAGGTCAACTTTGCTGTTTTTCATACCTGATCCTGAAATATGCATTCAGCCTCATCTAGGCAGCCATCACTTGCTTTCATGGGCTTTTTATAATTAGTTTTCAAAGAATTTTTGTAATGTTAAGACTTTATTTCCACTAGTTGAACACACTTCTAATGCAGTTTGTCTTCTTTATATACATTTACAAGCTACGGTTCCAGTGTATTACCTATGTTCCAATTCATCTGTGTTCATTTACATTGAATATTTACTGAATGCTGAGTATTGCAAGTGTGGAATGGGGACTCCTTGGTGAGTCAGGTAGACCAAAATGACTTACTTTTTGAAACTTTTCATCATGTAGGGACCTAGATATTGTATAATCTTACAAACAAATTACAGGCTGAGATTACATTCTTTAATACATGCCTATAAGTAAATATTTAAGCCAAGGTTCTGAAAAATGACTTCCCTGGTGTCTCAGATGGTAAAGAGTCTGCCTGCAATGCGAGAGACCTGGATTTGATACCTGGGTTGGGAAGATCCCCTGAAGAAGGAAATGGAAACACACTCTAGTATTCTAGCCTGGAGAACTCCATGGACAGAGGAGCCTGGCCAGCTACAGTCCATGGGGTTGCAAAGAGTCAGACATGACTGAGTGAGTTCACTTTCTTTTTTTCCTGAATAATGAACAGAAATAAGCAAGGTCAAGAATTGTAGTGCTGGAGAAGACTCTTGGGAGTCTCTTGGACAGCAAGGAGATTAAACCAGTTAATCCTAAAGGAAATCAACCCTGAATATTCATTGGAAGGACTGATGCTAAAGCTGAAGCTCCAGTACTTTAGCCACCTGATATGAAGAGCCAACTCATAGGAAAAGACCCTGATGCTGGGAAAGATTGAAGGCAAAAGGAAAAGAAGGCAGCAGAGGATGAAATGTTTAGATAGCATCATTGACTCATGAACATGAGTTTGAGCAAGCAAGTTCTGGGAGATAGTGAAGGACAGGGAGGCCTAAAGTGCTACAGTCCATCGGGTCACAAAGAGTCAGATATGATTGAGCAACTGAACAATAGCAAATATTTGTGAGAATGCAGGTATGTGAGGTTGGGAGATGTAGTGGCAGGGAGGACTGTCTTCTGGTTGTCCATTATTATGTAATAAATTACCCTAGTAATTAATGCATTTGTTTTCTATTGCCCCTGTAGCAAATCACCACTAATTTAGTGGCTTAATACCACAAAAACCTACCTTCTTACAATCCTGGACGTCAGAAACCCTACATGAATCTCAGAGGACTAAAATCTAGGTGTTAGCAGGACTGTATTTCTTCTGGAATCTCTAGAGGAGAGTCCATTCCTGGCTTTTCCCAGAATGGTTTATGGCCTCTTCCTTTATCCTTAAAACCAGCATCATAACATCTTCATATTTCCTTTTGTCTCTCTCTGACTCTGATCCTTCTGCTTTTCTCTTATAAGAATCTTTGAGATGACTTTGGGCCCACCAGGTAAACCAGGATAATCTTACTATCTCTATATCTTAATCACATCTGTAAAGTTCCCCTTACCATGTAAAATAATATGTTCAGTGTTCTGGGAAGTAGGATGTGGGAATCTTTGGGGAAGTTATCATTCTGTTTTTACATTCAGTCACTGCAAACAACCGTTGTAATATATTTCACATTTTTTTCCCCAGTCAAATATTTGGATGGAGCTTGACTGTAATTGTTTTGCTGCCTGCGGCATGGACTCAGGTCACTGGTGGTATTCAGCTAGTGAATAGGCTATTCTAGATGGTAAACAATGTGTGCCCCAACCTTGCCTAGGATGGCTAGTCTGTCCATTGGAGAGCATACAGCTGACCTCTTTAGCAGGATGGTTTCAGGGTAATTAGACTCCTTATATGGGGGTTCTAAAAAGAGTCAAGAGACAGAAAGTGGAAGCTGCTAGTTTCTTAGGTTCTGGGTTCAGAAACTGACACAGCATTACTTCTGCCACCTTCTGTTAGTTGCAGTGCTTATAGTCACCTGGGTTTGAAGGTAGGTGTATTGACTCTGTCACTCTGTGGGATGAAGGTTGATGTATTTGCAGCCATTTTTAATCTTTAGGATGGATGGGTGGTTGTGCATGATTCCATGAAGACAGACCAACTCCTGAGAAGACCCTGGACCTGGAAGGAGCTTAGGGCTTTTCTGAGCAATAGGCCATGTGTATTTGCAGGACAGTGACAACGGGGAGAAGGGATGACCTTGGGCAAGTAGAAACAGCCAGCCTTTGTAGGATCTTGCCATGTGTAGATTATATTCTAAGAGCAAGGAGGAGCTCTTGAGGACCATAAACAGAGACAGACCTCCTGTGGCTGCTGTGTGACCTTGGGAATGGGCAATGAGGGAAGCCCATTAGATGTCAATTGTGGACTAGGTAAGAAATAATAGTACTTGAGATTAGTATAGTTCTGATTCATCTTCAGTCACATTTTTCCTTAGTACCTTATTAAAGAAGAGTGATAATCAAAGTGTAGTCAGTGGTATTCTGTGAACCATCTGCATCTATCAAGGTAAATATAGGAATCAAGAATGATTAGAGTCTTCTGGAGCAACTTAACATGCTGTGACATCCAAAGGGATGAGCATGAACTTGTAACTTATATGTCTGCCTTTTAAAAAAAAAAGACTTTTATGTTTCTCTTCATTTTTGTTGCATTTTATGAAGTATTCATATGAATTTCAAAGCTGGAAGAATACTGGTCCTTTCTAACTCCTAGGTTGAGGAGCACCTTTTCTAGAACACAATATCTTACTTTAACACACGTTGTATTTTTCCTTTGTGTCACCCCTGGGTGCCCTGGACTTTTCTTATGAAAAAGGAATGCCTGCAGCTATGCATGCTGGTATTCTTAGACTGTTGCTGCTGCTACTTTAAGTGGTTCAGTCGTGTCTGACTCTGTGAGACCCTATAGACAGCAGCCCACGAGGCTCCCCTATCCCTGGGATTCTCCAAGCAAAATACTGGAGTGGGTTTCCATTTCCTTCTCCAATGCATGAAAGTGAAAAGTGAAAGGGAAGTCACTCAGTCATGTCCGACTCTTAGCGACCCCATGGAATGTAGCCCACCAGGCTCCTCCATCCATGGGATTTTCCAGGCAAGAGTACTGGAGTGGGGTGCCATCATCTTCTCTGTCTTAGATTGCAATGGAGGTCCAATTTATTCTCATTAGCTCATTTAATATGTGACAGCTGAAGATCTGGATATAACACACTTAACAGTCTGTTAAGACCCCTGATATTTTGCTCTTTCATAAAATCTTGTCAATATTTATTTGTCATATGTCTCATATTTGCATTTTAGAATTAAGTGTTCTCTCGCTGCATTAATCAGGCGAAACTTTTTGCTCATGGTGACAGAAGCCAATTTGTGGTTGGCAAGTATTAGAAAAAATAGATTAAAACAGGGACTCATTTAAAAATTAATATGTAGGCTATACATGTTTTCTTTTAAATCAGAACATATTAATTCATTTTTCCAGCCTTTTGAAGTTAGGTTAAAACCTTCCCTTTGAATATGTGGCTCTTGATGGGTGTTCTATGGTGCTTTTCTTTGCATTGATTATATAGCAACGTATCTTTATGATTTTCAGTTTTGATGTCTTTAAACTTGGTAGGGTGATATATTTCACCCTTCTATTTTTTTTTAAAGTAACAAATCCAACAGAAAGAATAGGGAGAAATACAATTTAAAATGGTGTGATATGAAATCCACATATTTGAAACTAGAAATGGTACATTTTCCTCATGATATAAGGAGAAAGGAGCAGAAATGGTTCATTATTGCACATGCTGAATGCATAAGTGACACAGTCTTTGATCTTGTCAGACAGAAAAGATAGATGTGATGGGTCACCCTGCTCCTCAAATGCTTTATTCTCATTCTGCTCATAAAGAGCACATGATAAATTTAGACATGCTGGTGAAAGTTTTATCCCTTGGAGATTAGAAATAGTAATGATGGGGAAGATTATAAAATAAATAGAATAAAGAATGAAATTCTGATCACATAATTGAGGCCATTTCCAAAGAACAGAAATTGGAGCCAGTGTGAATGAATCTCTTATGAGCTTAGATTTTTAAAGCTCTTATAAAAGGGATAAAGACAGGTGCAGAATCAAGGGAAAAATAGTACCAAAGCTTTGGGAATTGTGTCAGTAGGAGGAGCATCACAAATGAGCAGACAGACAAGAATGAAAAAGCAGAGAACTACTCAGGGGTATGTTGTTTGAAGTTATGTGAGAAGATGAAGTGTGGGAAGCATGTCAAAGAAGGGCAATGACAGAAGATGGTATCATTTAACCGGTTGCAGAGGGAAAGCACAGATGCTAGTCTCCAATTATTTCTGTAGCAAGGAGCATGTTTTCCATAAATACCGAAAGGTATAAGTGGTGACAACAGCTAATCTTCCTATGGTGCTTACCATGTGCTGACCGTGGTTCTAAATGCATCACGTATATTACCTTATTTATCCTCCAGCATCGGTGGGGCAGCTGCTGTTATTGTGGCTGTACCAAGCCTGGTCTGCTGGTCCTACCCACAGGGAAATGGACTTGCAACCTCATAGAGTGTAGCCTGCCAACTCCTCTGTCCATGGGATTTCCCAGGGAAATGGATCTCTTGCCACCACATTGTGATGAAGGGAAATACACAGCAGTTATCGCCGGGCCAAACAAGGAGAACGGGCAGCTCATGCTCAAAAGATCTGACACCTCAGTGGCTTTCGGGAAAGATTATTTTCTCAAACAGTGGTGAGGGAGAGGGTCTCAGCTTGCCTGATCCACTCCTGGACATTCTGATTGGTTGGAAGTGAGATCACCGGGTGGTATTTTGGGAGACAACATCATCAACCTTCTGGTCCCAGTCAGTCTGGAGTCTACCTGGGGTGGTTAGCAATTAACTTCATCTACCTGATGGGTTAGTATCTGATAAACAACTCAAGGACATGGTTTAGCATATTACGTATAGACTTTGAGGAGAAACTAATGGTCCTTGACTTTGTTTATGGCTAAACGCCACCATTTTGTCTTGCTTGACTGTTTTCCTTTTTTGCTGTGTTTTTTCACTTGTCTGATTAAATTTGCTGTTTGAAACTTTGGGAGGGCCTTAAGAATCTAAAGCTTTTCTACAAACTAGAGATTGATAACGCAGCAGGGTGGTTTGCACCTAGGAATGTCCCACAGGATCCTTCTCTGTTCGTTGTTAAAACCAGCTTAGAAGTGAGAGGGTGACACAGCTACTCAATGCCTTGAACTCAAGCATATTTTTTCTGGATTCCCTTCTTTGTCGTAGGGCTCTTTGATTTAAAACTGTTGCTCATATAACGTGATGACATAGTTTAAAAAGAATCTTTAAAATGAGTACACGCCAACAAGCCCGAACAAGTCCCAACACAGGAGTCTGAAAGAACTGGAGATAAAACCAATTATCTGATTTTGAAAACTGAGGACAGTGTAAACTCCTGAAACCACAGCATGTTAAGTCTACTGTATTTTTCCGGCAAACCCAGTTTACCACCTATACTGTGATAGACCCTGTGAGCAGTGTTAAGGAGAATAAGACATGTTAAAGGCCATCCTTGTGCTTCAGAGGTACACTGTGACAAATTAAACAAATTAAGGAGAAGCCTGGTGGTTAGTCGCTAAGTTGTGTCCGACACTTGCAACCTCATAGAGTGTAGCCTGCCAACTCCTCTGTCCATGGGATTTCCCAGGCAAGAATGCTGGAGTGGGTTGCCATTTCCTTCTCAAGGGGATCTTCCCAACCCAGGAATCGAACCTGGGTCTCCTGCACTGCAGGTGGACTCCTGCACTGCAAGCAGATTTTTTTTTTTTTT
>SJYW01048056.1:306536-322694 GCA_006410735.1 Raphicerus campestris | reverse complement strand
ATGATCCAGCGGATGTTGGCAATTTGATCTCTGGTTCCTCTGCCTTTTCTAAAACCAGCTTAAACATCTGGAAGTTCATGGTTCATGTATTTCTGAAGCCTGGCTTGGAAAATTTTGAGCATTATTTCACTATCCTTTAGTCTGGAATTCTCCTGCACTATTTTAAGTGGGTCTGTCTCTATCAGTTTGTAAGACTATTTCTGATAGATTTTTAAAATGAAAAAAGTCAAATTAAACCTTAATTCAGTATAAAAGATTATGTGTAAATTTATTTTATAAAAAATTAATATTGTAGAGACTTCCCTGGTGGTCCAGGGAATAAGACTCTTCACTCCCCATTCAGGGGGCCCAAGTTTGATCCTGGTCAAGGGACTAGATTCCACATGCTGCACAGCCAAATAAATATTGTAAGCGCGGTGTGTAATATTTTNGGTGGTCCAGGGAATAAGACTCTTCACTCCCCATTCAGGGGGCCCAAGTTTGATCCTGGTCAAGGGACTAGATTCCACATGCTGCACAGCCAAATAAATATTGTAAGCGCGGTGTGTAATATTTTAAAGAAGACGCATACCAAATTGTTACTACTGTGTAGGAGATGCTGGATGTGTGAGGGAGTAATGATAAGCCTAGATGCCGCTGTGGAGTTGGCATCTGACCTTACGTGCTCATTCACTCAGTCGTGTCTGACTCTTTGTGACCCCCGTGGATTATAGCCTGCCAGGCTCCTCTGTCTACTGGGATTCTCAAGGCAGGAACACTCAAGTGGGTTGCCATGCTCTGCTCCAGGGGATCTTCCCAAGGCAGGGATCAAACACAGGATCTCCCACGTTGCAGGCAGATTCTTTACCATCTGAGCCACCAGGGAAGCCCACATCTGACTCTATTGCTTCTGTAATCAAAATGATTGTGAAAAAATGCATGGTGGTGAATATCCTGTACCACCGTCACAGTTTCACCCAACAGCATGTTGTGTGGTAGTTGCAGAGGTACTTTCCCTGCTCTTGCTGCCTGAGCCGTGAGCCACACTTCCCTTGGCAAGAGGGTCACCAACAGGCAGGGATTCAACACCCTACCCCAAGCTCTGATAGAACCATTTGACTCCACTCATCTCATCCCCTCTGAAGAGCACATTTCTCAGTGTTCTCAAAGGAGCTGAACAATTGCTGTGAGTACCAATCACTGAAACAAATCGAAGTTCAGTAGAAAGGACTTGGATGCTGGGGCTTGATGAATTTATTGGGAGAAAAAAGACACATGCTCAGACTTTCTGGTAGATTTCCTCAGGGATGTGCAGCCGTTCAGCTCACTTCTTCAAAGTCCCATTTAATTATAAAAACACATATAGTATCATTTCTTTTTATATTCCACATGTAAGGGATGTCGTATGGTATTTCTCCTCTGTCTAGCTTACTTAGCTCAGTGTGACAACCTCTAGGTCCGTCCATGTTGCTGCAAATAGCATTATTTTGCTCTTTTTAGTGGCTGAGTAATATTCTATTATATAAATGTACCAAATGAACTTTAAAAAGGCAAAAAAAGGTTCACAGACTTAAGAGAACAAACTTATGATTGCCTGTGTACACAGCTGTATTTGAAATGGGTAACCAACAAGGATCTACTGTATAGTACATGGAACTCTGCTCAATGTTGTGTGGCAGTTGGGGGTGGATGAATACATGTATATATATAACTGAGCCCCTTTGCTGTTCACCTGAAAGTGTTACAACTTTGTTAATCAACTGTACCCCAATACAAAATAAAAAGTTTTAAAATAAATACACACACACACACACACACAAGAACACCAGCACAGTTGCTAATTGTTTATTGCTGTCCCTACTGTCAAATTTATGACATAGCTGAGTTAGGCTGTTAGGGGTTCTGTATAGTTCATAGTGCCTGAAGACTCTACATAATCTTAAACATACAGCACATTGAAATCCATTTTGTAGACCTTGTGGTGTAACCCAACACTTTTTAGATGCTTCTGATTTCATTTTCTTTTATCTTTGAAGCATTTCCTATGACATATTGTGGCTTTGTTGAGGATTGAGAGTCTTGCTTCTCTCACTTCAATCTCCTTTCAAGCAGTTTGCCATTCCAGGATGGAACAACTACCGTGTCTTGAAGCTTCTAGACAGTCTGTGTAATTTTCTTCATCTGACTGATAGGAAGCAATCTTATGTTGAGAAAATCATTCATTTCTTTACATTTTTAACTATTGGTCTTGATGACAAATATAATTTGAAATCACAAATGTTCATTGCTAGTATATAGAAAAATGATTGACTCATATTGTTGTATCCTGCAAACTCACTAGTATTACTTATTAGTTGTATAGCTTTTTTGTCAGTTCTTCAGGATTTCTATGTAAACGATTGTGTCATCTGTAACGAAATGCAATTTTAGTTCTTTCTTTCAATTTGTGTATATTTCATTTGTTTGCATTGCCTTTTTGCAGTAGCTGGGACTCTAGTACAATACTGAATAGAAGTGATGGCTCACATTTGTTTCTGTGCTAAGTGTTAGATCACCTGGCTCCTTCCTCTAAGATTTCCTTAGTGCGGCAGAGCCATCCCACTGGTCAGGAGACACAACGCATAATCCAGATCTTGAGTTCATTAGGTACCCTGACCACAGTCAAAGTCAGTGGAATAAACAACTTATTTGTAATTTTCTTTTTTTTAATATAAATTTATTTATTTTAATTGGAGGCTAATTACTTTACAATATTGTATTGGTTTTTCCATACATCAACATGAATCCACCACAGGTATACACGTGTTCCCTATCCTGAACCCGCCTCCCACCTCCCTCCCCGTACCATCCTTCTGGGTCGTCTCACTGCACCAGTCCCAAGCATCCAGTATCATGCATTGAACCTGGACTGGCGGCTCATTTCATATATGATGTTATACATGTTTCAGTGCCATTCCTCCCCTTTGTACATTTACAGCTCTGTTCCTTTTTATCTTGTCCTTGATCTGTTATGTAATTCTCCCCAGACTCATCCTCTGACCTTACTCTAAGGTGGATCTAAGTGGAAAGTGGTACTTTGAATTCTCCTTTAGTTATTATTCTACTTCATTTCATAGATCTTTTTGCATTACTGTCATGATGGGGGGGGGTCTTCCAAGAGCCAGGGTAACTCTGAGTGATGCGTGGTGTTTTGTTCAATTTCAGGTGTATCTTTGCTAAATTCCAATAGTTTCAAGTGTGTTCTCTGCTCCCTGCCTTTTGTGGTGGAAAGAATGTAAGGTTTCTATAGATCTCTGAACTGATTTGTCTGCTTTTCAATACAGGTCTATGGTCTCCTAGAACACTCTGTTAACTCCTTAATTAAATCTCTTTCATTTTGACTAACCCTGATCCCATTTCTCCAATATAATCCATTTCAGTTAAATCAATAACACCACACTCTGCAGTGAGGATTTTTTTCTGAAAGTTTCACCGATATTTTTTTCAGTTAATCCTCTGCTGTGTTAGAAGCACTATGTAACATCACAAATTGGTTTGTTTTCTTTTTAAAATCTGCTTATGTTAATGAGTATTTTTCATCTTAGGACTTATGATTAAAAGGTTCCTAACTCTGAGTCTGAGATGAAACAGACTCCCCTCTCTGCTCCTTTGTGATTGATTTTTAGGTTCAGTGTCCTGCGGCAGTCACAGTAGTTGCAAAGGCCAAGAGTTCCAGAGCTATGTTGGCAATGGTACATGGTAGAGCTTGGTGTCTAACTGGAATCGAAAAGAATATTTAGATGATTTGGTTCACGCAACACTGTGACGATCCCGCTTTGGCTTCTAGGATCATCTTTAAGGCTTGGTCTACTCTGTTAATGTGTATGTTAACGACATACACAGTGGGAAATATAGAACTCTTTTAAAGCATGTTTTAGTGCTTTGGGTCAACAAGGCATCTTGTTAACAAGTGTTTCTTTTGCCATATGCATTTATAGAAAGTTTGAAACTATCCCTGTTGGTGGGAGCTACTAATTGTAATAATATTACTTGCTATACAAATTATCTTGGACTTAGGGAAAAAAACCACAAAAGCCTGAATTCATGCCATGATTAAATTCTGGGTTGTGTCAATGACAAGGATCTTTATTGATGGACTTTTATTTCCCCTGCCTTTTAGGGAAAGAGAAAACCATGGTATTTAGTCCCTATGTCTTTATATATATTACTTGACCATATAAAAATACAGCAAGAGGGATATTTCAAGACATCTTAATGTCTCTAAATGGACTTCTTCCAGGAACATTAGCAAGTAATGCCTTTAAACTACTTGAAAGAGGTATTATTTTAAGGAGCTTTAACTCTTTGAAATATCCTAAGAGTTTATTTTATGTGGTTGAAACACTTTTGGCCAGTATTACATTTCTTTTTCCTCCTGTTTAAAATTAGATATATTAACAGTGTTTTCATTTAGTTTCTAAAAATGATTCTGTTTTCATAGAGAGGTTTTATGCTGGAAATAACATTCTAGGAGGTCTTTTAAAATCTGAAGTGGTAAATTCAAGACTGATTTTGTAATTTATTTTCCTAAATTTAATTCTTACCAGTTGTCCACCTGTCCTTTTTCTTTCTATTTTGGGCAAATGTATTTGAGTGCTATTTTTAGCCTCTTTTGAATGTTCTACCAGATTTTCCAGATGATCCAAATAGAATTTGAGAGAAATGCTGATTGGATACTGGACAGAGTTTCCTTGGACTTTTAAAATTCATTGACATTGGAGAAAGATGTTCAATAATCTGACTGAAATTAATATCCTTATTCTCATTCATGGTTTATAATACTTTAGAAGTATTAATCATGTAGCTACCAAAATAATACTTTGGAATGGATCTTAGTGAGCATACTAATGGTAAACATAGATCATGAAACATAGAAACAAAATTTTAAGTAGACATTGTCCTTCAGAATTTTATTCTTTGGAGTGCATGCTAGGTGATTTCAGTCATGTCCGCCTCTTTGTGGCCGTCTGGACACTATGGACTGTAGCCCGCCAGGCTCCTCGGTCCCTGGGATTCTCCAGGCGAGAGTACTGGAGCGGGGTGCTGAGTGGCCACATGGTAGGAAGTGCAGTGATTCAAACACGTTACCNTACTAATGGTAAACATAGATCATGAAACATAGAAACAAAATTTTAAGTAGACATTGTTCTTCAGAATTTTATTCTTTGGAGTGCATGCTAGGTGATTTCAGTCATGTCCGCCTCTTTATGGCTGTCTGGACACTATGGACTGTAGCCTGCCAGGCTCCTCGGTCCCTGGGATTCTCCAGGCTAGAGTACTGGAGCGGGGTGCTGAATGGCCACATGGTAGGAAGTGCAGTGATTCAAACACGTTACCACTGCTTACACAATTTTTGGTCTCTTTGGAATCATCTTTATAGTCTCTGCGCCACAGAAGAAAATTAACCTTGTACTTTGGGTACATTTCATTTTGTATCCCCAAGACTGATCATCTATTTTATTTCTGCATCTTGATTCCTAATTTTTTAGTAACATTGAATAAACACATCTATAAAGAACAGAGGTGCAGTGATTCAAACATGTTACCACTGCTTACATGATTTTTGGTCTCTTTGGAATCATCTTCATAGTCTCTGTGCCACAGAAGAAACTTAACCTTGTACTTTGGGTATATTTCATTTTGTATCCCCAAGACTGATCATCTATTTTATTTCTGCGTCTTGACTCCTAATTTTTTAGTAACATTGAATAAACACATCTACAAGAAACAGAGGTTTATTGCCACTTACATTTCTTATGTTTTAAACTCTGAAATTCCAAAAGGAGGAAGTCCAAAAACGATGTGAATCAATTCACAGCGTACTGGAAAAAGCATGTGATTCCCGGAGCAAATTACCTTGCAAATGAGAATATGTATTTGGATATAAGTCTGGTGTGCTGAGCAAATCAGTCTCATTGCATTGCAGTGTTACAGAGGGAAGAACTAAGATATAAGCTTTAAAGAGTCCTGCAGGTTAGTCAAAAAGAATTCCACTACTTGCTCACTGTGTGATATCAGATGTCTTTCTGAACTACCATTTCTTCCATTTTGAAGTGGAATTGTGAGAAGCAGCCTTGCAGTTTAGAATTAGCACTGATGGTAGTAATGCCTCCAAAGGTGGTACTGTGGTAAAAAATCCACCTGCCAGTGCAGGAAGTGTGGGAGACGTGGGTTCGGTCCCTGGGCTGGGAAGATCCCTGAAGGAGAAAATTGCAGCCCGCTCCAGTATTCTTGCCTGGAGAATCCCCATGGACAGAGGAGCCTGGCGGGCCACAGTCCCTGGGATTGCAGAATCAGACATGACTGAGTGACTAAACAGGCATGCATGCGTGCATGCGTGCACTGGTGTAACACTGACCAGGCTTCTGGGCCTTTCTTAATCAATAGACATTGTAACAGGCCAGTCTGAAAATTCAGGCAAGGCTTTCCTGGGGCCCCTAAGGTTGAAGGAAGGAGCAAAAACGAATAACAGGTTCCAGTGCTTGCTTCCAGAGGGAAGGTGATCTGGTTCCTGATATGGGGTGGGGGTGAGGTGTGTCCAGGGTTGGGTTGGAGGGATGGCTTAGGTGGTTTGCCCACCACTTTGGTGACGTCATGGGCAGGGGGCATGTACAGCATACCCTGTTTTTGCTCCTGCCTCTCCAGAAGTGACAGTTGAGTTTTTTTGCACTTTTGGTATCTTATCCAGAATTTGCCCTAATTGTACACGCAAGAAGTTATTTTTGTTCTTGTTCAGTCTCTAAGTCATGTCCAACTCTTTACAATGCCATGGACTGAGGCATGCCATGCTTCCCTGTCCTTTATCTCCCGGAGTTTGTTCAGACTCATGTCCATTGAGTCCCAGATGGTGCTAGTGATAAAGAATCTGCCTTCAATACAGGAGACCCAGATTTCATCCCTGGATCACAAAGATCCCCAGGAAAAGGGAATGACTACCCGCTCTAGTATTCTTGCCTGGAAAATTCCATGGACAGAGGAGCCTGGCAAGCTGCAGTCCTGTTCAGTTCAGTTCAGTTGCTCAGTCATGTCCAACTCTTTGTGATCCCATGGACTGCAGCACACCAGGCTTCCCTATCCTTCACCAACATCTGGAACATACCCAAACTCATGTCCATTGAGTCGGTGATGCCATCCAACCATTTCTTCCTGTCATCCCCTTCTCCTCCTGCCTTCAGTCTTTCCCAGCATCAGCGTCTTTTCCCTGGAGTCGTGAGCTGCATGCAGTCCACAGAGTAGCAAAGAACCAGACGCAGCTGAGTGACTCAGTTTCAGTTATTTTTAGTCCCTTAGAATTTATTTTTTATTCTGTTACTGGAGGAGAAGTTATCCAGGTACCAGCATTGCAACACTGTAGCAAAGGGTCCCAAGTCGTAGCTCATCACAGTGGTAAGCCACTTCAATGTCTTGTGTCACTCCAGGATCAATAATAAATAAATGAGATTTGGGGTTATCAGAACATCGGTACATAACTCATAGAATGCTTTATTTAGTTTCCTGTTGTTTAGCTGTATTATTGGATATCAACTCTTACATGATGAAAAAAAAATATGTGAGGAAGTTTCCTGTGATGTTTTTAAGAAGAATCAAATCCAACTATTGACTACTCAAAAGTTTGTTGCAAGTAAATCAAGGTTTCTCAGGAAAACCATTAAAACGCTGGTCCGTTTGAGAAAAGATCTTTAGAAGTAGTTGAGTTGTGTGTATAAAGTCTAACCAGAATGGGTCTGAGGTTTCTGTTTGGAAAGATAACTGTCCCATCACTTAAGGGAAGAACTCCAATCTATAAGGACTCACATGGTTTGGAATTTCAGTTTACCTTTCGAGTTTCTTTGGTTTTACCTGAAAAAAGATAGGGAAAGGGCAAATTATCAGATCACAGAGCTATAACAGAACTCTTGCCGTCTCCCTCTAATATTGGGTTACAGTTTAGCCCAATCTCTCTTGACCACAAAAATGTACTTGCCAATCAACCCTAGGTAANAAGATAGGGAAAGGGCAAATTATCAGATCACAGAGCTATAACAGAACTCTTGCTGTCTCCCCTCTAATATTGGGTTACAGTTTAGCCCAATCTCTCTTGACCACAAAAATGTACTTGCCAATCAAACCTAGGTAACTGATGCATGACCATGTCTGGGAGATTTTAGTATTGCCCTATATTATCAGAAAGACTTAATTTTCTTTGCTAACTGGAAGGTTTTTGTTTGCTCTGACACTGTCACAGCATTTCTTTCAGAGAGATCGTTACAGTTCCAGGATGACTTCCAGAAGGACCCCTGGGTTTCATATCACTGCATCCATGTCAGTTTTGAGTCTTTGCTATGTGAATGAACTTGACATCAACAGACTTTCCCCCAAGACCACCTTGAACTGCAGCAGACTGGGTCAGACTATCTGCATTTATTTTGGAACACACATTACATCATCAGTCAGATGAATAATGCACTGGTTGCAGTGCCTGGAATGGGAGGTTAACTCCCTGAAAAAAAAGACTTTATATATAAAATGTGAACTTTTAGATTACTTACATAATAATTGAAGGTATTTTTGCTATAGTCGACCTTAAAAGAACCAGAATTTTTTATGATATATATGTGTATCACCTGATAGTTAAAAATATTATATATGCAAGGTTTTCTCCTAAATTTAGGCATTACTTGAAATGATTAAAGGGAGGTATACAACTCAGCAAGCAATCTCCTATCTCAATTTTCTGGATAGTTTGTATCAAAGTATTGGCCTGTAAGGGCTTCCCTGGTGGCTCAGTGGTAAAGAATCTGGCTGCAGTACAAAGAGCTCAGGAGACACGGGTTCAACCCCTGGGTCAGGAAGATCCCCTGGAGGAAGGCATGGCAACCCAATCCAGTGTTCTTGNGGACTCAATAAAGGAAAGATATGGTATGGACCTAACAGAAGCAGAAGATATTAAGAAGAGGTGGCAAGAATACACAGAACTGTACAAAAAAGATCTTCATGACCCAGATAATCACGATGGTGTGATCACTCACCTAGAGCCAGACATCCTGGAATGTGAAGTCAAGTGAGCCTTAGGAATCATCACTATGAACAAAGCTAGTGGAGGTGATGGAATTCCAGTTGAGCTATTTCAAATCCTAAAAAATGATGCTATGGAAGTGTTGCACTCAATATGCCAGCAAATTGGAAAACTCATCAGTGGCCACAAGGCTGGAAAAGGTCAGTTTTCATTCCAATCCCAAAGAAAGGCAATGCCAATGATGCTCAAACTACCTACCGCATAATTGCACTCATCTGACACACTAGCAAAGTAATGCTCAAAATTCTCCAGGCCAAGCTTCAACAGTACGTGGATCATGGACTTCTAGATGTTCAAACTGGATTGAGAAAAGGCAGAGGAATTAGAAATCAAATTGCCAACATCCACTGGATCATTGCAAAAGCAAGAGAATTCCACAAAAAAAGCTACTTGTGCTTCATTGACTACACCAAAGCCTTTGACCATGTGGATCACAACAACCTGTGGAAAATTCTTCAAGAGGTGGAAATACCAAACCACCAGAGGTCCTCCTGAGAAATCTGTATGCAGGTCAAGAAGCAACAGTTAGAACTGGACATGGAGCAATAGATTGGTTCCAAATTGGGAAAGAATTAAGTCAAGGCTGTATATTGTCACCATGCTTATTTAACTTATATACAGAGTACATCATGCAAAATGCTGGAATGGATGAAGCACAAGCTGGAATCAAGATTTCCTGGAGAAATATCAATGACCTCAGGTATGCAGATGACACAACCCTTATGGCAGAGAGTGAAGAAGAACTAAAGAGCCTTTTGATGAAAGTGAAAGATGAGAGTGAAAAAGCTGGCTTAAAACTCAACATTCAAAAATCTAAGATCATGGCATCTGGTTCCATCACTTCTTGGCAAATAGATGGGGAAACAGTGGAAACAGTGAAAGACTGCATTTTGGGGGGCTCCAGAATCACTACAGATGGTGACTGAAGCCATGAGATTAAAAGATGCTTGCTCCTTGGAAGAAAAGTTATGAGAAACGTAGACAGCATATTAAAAAGCAGAGACATTATTTTGCTTTTAAACAAAAATTCGTCTAGTCAAAGCTTGGTTTTTCCAGTAGTCATGTATGGATGTGAGAATTGGACTATAAAGTAAGATGAGCACTGAAGAACTGATGCTTTTGAACTGTGGTGCTAGAGAAGTCTCTTGAGAGTCCCTTGGACTGCAGAAGAGCCAACCAGTCTATCCTAAAGGAAATCAGTCATGAATATTCATTGGAAGAATTGATGCTGAACCTGCAACTCCAATGCTTTGGCCACCTGATGTGAAGAACTGACTCATTTGAAAAGACCCTAATGCTGGGAAAGATTGAAGGCAGGAGGAGAAGGGNTATAAAGTAAGATGAGCACTGAAGAACTGATGCTTTTGAACTGTGGTGCTGGAGAAGTCTCTTGAGAGGCCCTTGGACTGCAGGAGAGCCAACCAGTCTATCCTAAAGGAAATCAGTCCTGAATATTCATTGGAAGAATTGATGCTGAAGCTGCAACTCCAATGCTTTGGCCACCTGATGTGAAGAACTGACTCATTTGAAAAGACCCTGATGCTGGGAAAGATTGAAGGCAGGAGGAGAAGGGGACAACAGAGGATGAGGTGTTTGGATGGCATCACCGACTATCATTCTCATTCTCTGTGCAAGGCCTATTAACTATACTAAAAAAGAAAGAAAAAAATAGGTAGTATGGCTAATGCTACCTACTAGAAGTAGCCTACTTAACCTTTCCCCAGGATAGTGCCCTGCTGTTTGACCACCTGATGTTCCCATCTTCCTAGAATATCCATCCTGTTTGAGAAGTCTTCTCTGAGAACACCAAACTGCACCCAGCCATCTACGTTCCGTCCTTCTTTGATGCGACTATTCACTCCTGGACCTACAGGCTGTTTTGAGTCCTATCCTCAGGTTTCTTCTATGCTTTGGTCATTCTTTATTTCCTTGGTTCTCTTCCCTGTCACAGTCTTAACTCTTCTTCATTTTCCTGCCCCGAGTAGGAAATCGGTATGCAATGGCTATTTTCACAGTCCTTGAATGTCCATAATGTGTGTCTCTGTGATCCTTCAGGTTATACTTTTTACTGTATTAAAACTTTTGCCAATATTGTACAGAGAGAGCAAGCAGAAAGTCAGGAGATCTAAGATCCCTCATTTCTTTAATTGATCTTGAACATGGAGTCTAATTTCACTGAACCTCAAGGTTTCTTATTCCTAAAATAAGACTGAAAATAAAGTAAGGCTGACACTTTCTAGGTCTACATTTCTGTGAGACTAAATCATCTTTGCAGATGTTCTTTAAGTAAGGGGTTGGTTTGCAAGTGAACTGGGGGAAGACTGAGATATTTTTCTTCCTCACTTTTCTCTTCTCATATCTGATGGGACTAAAGTCCTTCCTTGACCCTACTTCCTGATCCTTAAAATGCAGCGAGATATTGATGCCAAGATTTTCACTAGACTTTGTAATTCGAGAAGCAGAAAATGTGGTTACATGTTTAGAATACAGCAGCAAGGGCTTTTGTTTCTGTATTCTTATAAAATCTAACTCAAGCTTTTTGAAACAATAATTTTTTTTCTGATGTGTAGTGTCTATCTCAGACAGTTTGACTGATAATCTTTCTTATGAAGGATGAAACACTCCTACCCAGTGAAAAATGTCATCTTCTTCGATTTGCCCTGAAAGAGCGCATCTGTGTGCTGAGAAGGCTCGTTGCTTAAAGCTCTGGCTACAGCAGTAGACCCATAGGTCACCGTGCTGTAGGGCACTGCTCTTCATGAGGGGTTGGCCAAGGAAAACACTTGTTTAAAAGCATTTGAAACAGAAGATGAAACGAATGTTTTTCAGCTAGAGAAAGCTCATGCAATGGCCTCCGAGCCAATATTCCACATGATAAATCCTGAATGCAGTGGGAGCAACTTGACATTAAGTGTGCTGCCTGGAAACTCTCGGACCTAGCACTCCTCACCTGCCATTTTAAATTCTTTTCCTACAAATCCACAAATTAAATATGGTCCTTGAGTTTAAAAGCAGCTCTTTTTAACACTCATGTTAAGTTCTCATGGTGAAAATGAAAATACAAAATACTTCTTTCATGTTGGCTAATTCATCATCATTTCCCTATCATCATCAATAACAGTAATATTTACAGCTCATCAGTACTTCATGATTGTTTCTGAGCTAGATTAATGGTTGTAAAATATAATTACCATCCTCAAGAAATTTATGGAAAGGAGAGATATTGAATATGTGAATAGTTATTTTTAAATGTGTAAGTTTTAATCCTTATCTGTTTCTCAATGAATTATTTTTTTAAGTTTGGGGAGACTTTTCTTTTTCATTGTGGTAAGAACACTTAGGGCTTCCCTGGTGGCTCAGTGGTAAAAGAATCCACCTTCCAGTGCAAGGAGACGCAGGTGATATGGGTTCGATCCCTGGATCAGGAAGATCCCCTGGAGGAGGAAATGGCAACCCATTCTAGTATTCTTGCCTGAAAATCCCATGGACAGAGGAGCCTGGTGGGCTGTATTCCATGGGGTGACGGAGAGTTGGACACAGCTGAAGGCTCATGAAGAACACTTAATATGACATCTAACCTCTTAACAAATTTTTAAGTATACTAGACAGTACTGTTAATTATAGGAACTGTGTTGTATAGCAGATCTTTGGAACTTAACCATCTTACATAACTGAAACCTTATATCCTTTGAATAGCAAGTCTCCATATTCTCTTCCTTCTATCCCCTGGTAACCACCATTTCACTCTCTGCTTCTATATGTTTGATTCTTACAGATACCTCATTTAAGTGTAATCATACAATGTTGATCTTTTGTGGCTGGCTTATTTTATTTAGCATGATGCCCTAAGGTTCATCCATGTTAACATGTATCACAGGGTTTCCTTCTTTTTTAAGGCTAAACGATATTCCAGTGTATCTCTGGCACTGGCAGGCAGGTTCTTTACACTAGCACTGCCTGGGATGCTCATATATAGTATACATACACACATCACATTTTCTTTATCTATTCAGGAAATGCAAGTTAAAACCATGATGAATTACTACTTTACACATTTAGGATGGCTATTATTTTAAAAATATGAACCTGGCCCACTGTTGTTGAGATATGAAGCAGTGCAGCTTGCTATGGAAAACAGTATTGAAGTTTCTAAAAAAAGTAAAAATAGAATTACCATACATCAGCAATCCCATTTTGAGTATTTATCCAAAAGAATCGAAATCAGAATCTTGAAGATATATTTACATTTCCATGTTCGTTGTTACATTCACAATGGCCAAGACGTGGGAATAACCTAGTTTGGGGAGAATGTTATTAAAAGTCATTGGTCAAAGTCAGAAACACTTTCTTTGTATAACAGCATGTCTCAGCATATGTATCTCAGGCTACCATGTGGATTTACTTTCTGAACTATCACTCTAACCAACCATTTTCTTTTTCATAAGGAGCAAGAAAGGGACAGTAGCAAATCCTGAATTTGTACTCATCTTCCACCCCTCTTCTTGCCCTAACCCCCCTTCCTCTTTAGCTTTTTCCTAAGAAAGATGATAGTATGAAGAACACTATTCACCAGGAACAAGTGTGCCGACCTCACTGTAGTGTTCTGGTCAAAAATGTCATACTGTGGCTTTGTTTCTCATCCATCTTCTGCCTCTTGCATGGGAGATGAAGCTATCCTTTGACCTCCATTGACAGCCTCGCCACGTTGGCCAAGGGAGGCTAAAGGGATATACATCACATTACAGTCTTCTCACCACCAAGTTCTAGTCCGTTTTAGCAACATATGTGAAAAGCTCCAAAGCAAATACAGGGACACGAAATAAAAAAATAAATTAATTCTCTCCATGGATAAATAAAGCATGGATGCATTGCTCTTGAGTTTACAGGATGAAAATCAGAAAGATTTTCCTTGAGTTTTAGTGATACTGGAGTTCAGAGCCCTGATACTTCAACTCAGAAAATGGAGAGACATATATAGACCAACAAAAATCTAGGTTCCCTACTAATATTTATAGATGTAAGAAAATATGCCTCAATAGTTCATATTTATGGACATCTTCAAGGTGATGTAGCTAAGTTGTCCTGTGAAACTAGCCTCTGTTTTGAGAGGAAAAGAATCAAACTCTTTCTTTGGGCATATTAATGTCAAAGAGAAAAAGGGCATTTGGATATGATGTAATTTCAGGCAGATACAAATGGCTTTGAACTTCTAACTCCTCATTTTTTTCACCTGAGATTAAAAAAAATTTTCCTTTACCTGAACTATTTTTCTGTTTTTTTAATCAAACTATAGTTGATCCAACCAGTCCATTCTGAAGGAGATCAGCCCTGGGACTTCTTTGGAGGGAATGATGCTGAAACTGCAACTCCAGTACTTTGGCCACCTCATGCAAAGAGTTGACTCACTGGAAAAGACTCTGATGCTGGGAGGGATTGGGGGCAGGAAGAGAAGAGGACGACAGAGGATGAGATGGCTGGATGGCATCACTGACTCAATGCACATGAGTTTGAGTGAACTCCAGGAGATGGTGATGGACAGGGAAGCCTGGTGTGCTGCAATTCATGGGGTCGCAAAGAGTCGGACAGACTGAGCGACTGAACTGAACTGATAGTTGATTTATAATATTATATTAGCTTCAAGTTTCCACCAAGTGATTCAACATTTTTATGGATTATACTCCATTTAAAGTTATTCTACGTTCTCATTTTTATGAACTGAGGAAACTGGGGTGGGTCAGGGCCTTCTTCTTTTCTTTGGGTTATTATCGTAGAACTGACCACCTGAAATATTTTTGACCAATTTCTGGACTCTTAGTTATCTGATCAACATTGGACAGGCAGCTACAGAAAAAAATACAGGTACCTGACCTGTTTAGGGAAATTGAGTTATTTTGGATCAGGTTAATTCAAAATCTTGGTTATTTTTTCATCAATTCTCAGTGAAAGACAGGATTAAAGGAAAACTTCATTTCATTTACTAAATGCTGATAAATACCAAAAGAAAGTGAAAGTGTTATGTGCTCAGTCAGGTCCGACTCTGTGATCTCACGGACTGCAGCCTGCCAGGGTTCTCTGTCATGAAATTCTCCAGGCAAGAATACTGGAGTGGGTAGCTATTACCTTCTGCAGGGGATCTTCCTGACCCAGGGATTAAACCTGTGTTGCATTGCAAGCAGATTCTTTACTATCTGAGCCACTAGGGAAGCCCAAAGTTAAATGCCAAAGTTGATAAAATACCAGTGATGAAAGCAACGTTCACAATGACTAGACTGTTATGGACTGTACTTTAGCCAGCCCAGGGCAATGCTTACCATCTCTATTTTAGATGTGATTACAGTTTTAATTACGGTTTTCTACCTTGTTTTTTGAGTAAGTTGCACATTATTCTGGTGATTTTTCTAGAGGACTGTATATATGTTAATTAAAGTTGGAGAACAGAGGAATTCTTTGGTGGCCCAGTGGCTAGGACTTGGCACATTCACTGTGGTGGCTATGGTTCAATCCTTGGTTAGGGAACTAAGATCCCACAAGCTGTGTGGTAAGGACAAAAAAAAGAAAAAAAAATTGGAAAATGCAAGCAATAGAAATACCCATAAGATACTGCACTGATTTCATTTTTTCCCAGAGTTGTGTTCTTCTCACACACAAATACAAAAGCTGCAACTCACTTTCTGAATGTAGTTGTAGAAGATTTTATTTTTTCCTTAAAAAATGACAATATATACCAGAGTGCCAATATCTCTTGAACAGCTAAGCACTGAATGAAATTTTTAGTTGGGTCCAACCACACTTATGGCAGAAAAGTGAAGAGGAACTAAAAAACCACTTGATGAAAGTGAAAGAGGAGACTGAAAAAGGCTTAAAGCTCAACATTCAGAAAACAAAGATCATGGCATGCTTTCCCATCACTTCATGGGAAATAGGTGGGGAAACAGTGGAAACAGTGTCAAATTTTATTTTCTGGGGCTCCAAAATCACTGCAGATGGTGACTGCAGCCATGAAATTAAAAAAGACGCTTACTCCTTGGAAGGAAAGTCATGACCAAACTAGATAGTATATTCAAAAGCAGAGACATTACTTTGCC